>RJWT010004009.1:0-34614 GCA_004365215.1 Cuniculus paca
GCGCTTTTGTAATCTCAGATTTATTGTGTTACATGTTTTTATCTTACCTCTTATTAGATTGTGAGGGCTTTTAGGCGATAGATTATTATTTGTTTCTGCAGTTTGATCAGGAGCTCTGTGCATACCAAGAGTTTCCCAGAGTGCTTCATTCCTCCTACTGATAACTAGAAGCGAGTTTAGTTAAGTAGGGTTGAGTGTGAAGTAAGGGAAAGAAGAGGGTCTGGACTTGAAAATAGTGATCCTTCTCGGAGAGTCAGCAGCTGTGAAAACGTTTAGAATGAGTTGAAATTGTATTCTATAAATACCGAAGTTTACATAATTTATTCATTTGTCAATTAAGGTACAGGGCAAATCTGCAATACCTTAAATGAGTAAAATCTGATGAAGATAAATAATGTCTTTGTACGATCACATTTGTTTGGCTCACATGTGAAAATTATTAAAATTTGTTTTTCTTTGTATATTATAACCTGACCCAAATGAGTCACAGTGTTTAGATCACAGTGAATAAATTCGCCAAGGTACCTACTTTTTTTTGGTTCCTGAAATAGTACATTTTCAATTTCACTTTTGTTTCTTCCTGCAGTACTGGACTTGAACCCAGCCCTTTTTTATTTATTTTAAGACAGGGTCTCACTAAGTCACTGAGTTGCCAGCACTGGACTCAGACTTGGAAACCTCTTGGCGCAGCTTCCTGGGATTACAGGTGCACACCACCGCATGGCTAGGAGGTTTGTTTTGCCTCTGCAGTACTTTCAGACTTCATGCCTGGCACAAAGTGGCTACCAGATGTTTAATATTAATTGTGAAATACTGGGATAGGTGGCAGAATACTGTGTGTGTAGGGGGGCTCTGGTTTGAAATGGAGGTGGAGGCCTTAAAGGAGCATTTGGTGGCTAATCCAGGTGTCCCTCTTGGCGCCTGTATGGAGACAGTATTGCATTTGTTAGCTTAATGTTAAGCTCTTACTCTGGTCAGTGTTGTGTCTTCAGTTCAGACTGTGGGAGTTCTGGTTGGGAATAGCACGATAGGGAGGGAATTGGATATTTTTCAGGAGGTGAAGTGAAATTGGGTTGTGGGGTGGTACTGGCCTGACTGCTTGCCCACCCTCTAGTAGACCACTAGAGTATGGTGTTAATGAGCCCTAGGCCACGAGGTGGGTGCTAGGAGAGCAAGTCTGACAGGTCATACTACTGAAAAGCTTGTGCCTAACACAGTACCCGGCCATGTAAATTTTAGAGTTTTTTTTTTTTTTTTCTTTCTGGTCTTTTTGAGACAGGGTTTCACTGTGCAGTTCAGGCTGGCCTTCAACTCACTTTGTAGTCTGGGCTGTAGACTACTTATTGAAGAAGTTGCAGGTAAAGGTTACTGTTGGCCTTTTGGTATTGCCCTAGTCTCATTGCTGGATAAATTACCTGTGGTAAATGCAGTTTATCACTCCAGCAAACAAGAAGGGGAGGGAATCCTCAAAATACCAAATTTGTGGGGGGAAGGAGTGATGAGAGGTTATAGTCCTCTCTTCTCATGTTACTTCTCAAAAAATTGGGAAAATTAGTTCTTTTTATTAACAGAATATTTCATTAGCTTTTATTGTTATTAGTAAAATAGCACTTCAATGATAGGAATATTCAAGTGCCAGTTGCCATTGCTTTATTTATCTCATTTGTGCTGCTTTTGTTGTAAACGTTAATTTGAGAAGGAAGAAAAACTTCAACAGTGAGCACTCTTCTGTCACTTAAATGTTTGGTTAAAGGAATGGTTGAGCTTGCTGACGCTTTGAGAGGAGAGAATGTTTAGGAAAATATTGTAAAGATTATTTAAGTCTGGTCTTTTGCATTTGGGTAAAATACACTTTGGACATTAAAAATGATACATTCTTATTACAGAAAAATCTGTAATAAGAAAAATTCTTATTACAGAAAATATAGGATTTCCGAGAAAGCAGTGAAAAAAAATCACTTATTTTTATTGACTTTTCTTTGACTTTAAAAAAAATTGAGCTTATTTCCTAGATACAGTATTGCTTTGTCATATTTGTTTTAAATGATTGTCATGTTTGTTTTAAAATTCGCTCAATTTCAGGTAAGTGTGGAGGTTTAATGCTTTTTTGTTTGTTTGTTTGTTTTTGGCTACTGGGAATTCAACCCAGATCTTTCACACTGAGGCACATCCCTGGCCCTTTTTATTTTTTATTTTGAGTGAAGGTCTTCCTGAGTTGTCTGATTCTGGACTCAAATTTGTGATCCTACCATATCAGCCTCTCAGAGTGCTGTGATTGCAGGTGTGTGCTACTGCACCCATCTAATTTAATGTTTTAAAGTGATGATATAGTAAGATTATTAACTCATTAAAGCACAGTAATAGGGTATTAGGTCATTGACAGGTTAATATGTTTATGGTTATTAGAGGTAGAGTTAGTGGAAGGGAAACTAGCTGCTATCGGCTTTAATCTTAGGCACTTAGTATTCACAAATAAAGTAAGATTTGGGATCTGATACTTGTAATATGCTGAAAAACTATGGTATCAGTTACAATATTAAGTCATATGGAGTGTGCATGAAATATTATGGTCTTTATATGTCTTTGTTTACTTTTTGGCTTTTTTCTTCCATTTTTGGCAAATCTTTTTTATAAGAAGTTTAAAGTAGGTTAATTATCTACCTTGACACCATACATCTTGGCTAGTTTCAACTAGCCTTTGTCACAACTTATCTTGTTTGATTTTGAGCTTTTGATGAAGTTCCAAAAGCTCTAGTCTTCTACCTCCTTCCAGCCACTGATCATATTTCTTTTTTCCTGTCTAGAAAGCCATATTTATTGTAGTTCTTTTGAAACTTAACTGTCTCAGGAAAGATTAGTTAAGCATTAGTATACTCCACATAATTTTTTTCAGAAACCTTAATTTTTCAGATTTAAATAATTAATTTTGTTTCAGTTTCTATTCCAGAAACTTAGTATAGTACATTTCATTATGTGTCCTACAGCACGAAATAATAAAATAAGCAGTTGGACCAGAAGGTAAATTCTAGTCCAAATTTTGACATTTAGATGAGTATGTGTGGAACAGACTTAAAACTGAGTTTGGTTTTTCCTGTGGAATACAAGTATTGAACTAGACAATCTTTAATGTTCTTTTGTTTCCTTTTAAAGCTGAAACTTAAGAGTTGATTCTTGGAGAGTTTGTGAACGATTATTGATGAATATCCTCATTTGGGTAACTATGATCATGGAATTAGGCATAGTTAAATATGCATTATGTCTAGTTTCTAATTTCTTTTAATGTTAAAGAATTTATAACAAATTACAGTCCAAAGTAAATAGGTATTGTTTTCTTTTAAAACTAAATATAAAGGCATTTTTTTTTGTCATTGTGGGACAAGGTATATTTAAATTGGTTGCAGACCTTATCCCCTTTCATATTTTTCTGCTTTTTTACTTATTGAGGCCATACTACATATAATATCCTTATGAAACTCCCATCTTTTATTACAGTAACATCTTTTGTTTGGTTTATAATGCACTTAAACTGCTCTTAGACTATCTTTCTAAAATCTGTTAGGCCACAAGAGGATTATCTAAATATATGTGCATTACTTTGTTATTGGAAGAAAACTATAAATATTAGGAATTATGAAGAGTTGTTGAATTGTTGCTGAATTGAAAACTTAATCAGATTCAGTATTGTGGAAAATACATGGTAAGATTTGATCATGTAATACCTTACAGAATTTGTATTAGGTGGAAGTGGTGATTCATGTAAATAACTTGTTTTGGAAGAAAAATTAGGGGGCCGGGGATTTAGCTCAGTGGCCTAAGTCCCTGCCTGGCAAGTGTGAGGTCGTGAGTCCAATCCTGGTTCCAGGAAAAAAAAAATTAATCAAAAAGTTTTTGTTTTACAAAAGCAAGGAGACTTGCAATAATACACTGTAACATATTTAATGTTGAACATGATCATGTGAAGTGCTGTAGCTTTTGTTAATCCTCTGCTCACTGGTTTATGCCTTTCTGTTTGCTTTTTCTAAAAATGTGTTGTGTCCAAAGAAGTGATGTATAAGCTTTCTTAGACTCCAACTGTAATGATCCACATGTCTAACGCTATCAGTTTCTTCCAAATTATTTTTTATTTTTTTTGCGGCACCGGGGATTGAACTCACAACCTTGCGCTTGCCAGGCAGGTGCTTAGGCCGCTGAGCTAGATCCCCTGCTCTGGTGTTTTTGAGACACGGTCTCGCTATGCCGTTCAGGCTGGCCTTGAGCTCACTTTGTAGCCCAGGCTGGTCTTGAACTCACAATGATCCGCCTGTCTCAGCCTCCCGAGTGCTGGGATTACAGGTGTGAGTCACCACCCCTGGCTTTTACTTACAATTTAAAAGAAAAAGTGGACGTTTGTTTTTGTGATAATTGACTGATGGTCTGTGTTCTTATTAAAATGCTTCATAGGTGTGGGGACCAAGTGTACGTTTCCTACTTTTAAATAGTGGTTTCAGTTATAGCATCTTTTGGTGAAGCTAGAATTTGCTTTGATTTTTATTTCAGTGCATTTTGGTTTTGACTAAGCCTCTGCCTCATAGGAGTTGATTGCCTTGGCGCAGGGGGTGAGGGGTTAGAGTAGGGGGAAGGCTCTTCCTTCCTTCCTTCCTTCCTTCCTTCCTTAGCTAATATTGATGTTGTGCACCCACTGCTTTTGAGGTACAGTGTCTTTTCTAAGCCACACATGGTGGCTCTAGACGGCTGAGCAGGAGGACTGCAAGTTCTCAAGATGACTTAGTGATGTGGTGAGATCCTGTCTTAAAATTAAGAAAATAAAAAAGGGCAAAGTCTTTTTGTGTGGTGATGCACATCTGTAATTCTAGCACTTGGGGAAGCTGAGGCAGGAGGATTGCTGTGTGTTTGAGTATAGCCAGAGCTACGTAGTTTAAGGCCAATGTGAATTACTTAGAGCCTGTCTCCCAAATAAATAAATAAATAAATAAATAAATAAAATTTTAAAAACGGTCCTGGGCATGTACTTTAGTGTGAAGACCCTGGGTTCAATCCTCAGTACATTCCTAAGCAAGGCACCCCCCCCACCCCCATAAGTAACTTTAGGAAGTACTAATGGATACTTGTGTTACAGATCAGGGTGTATGTAAATTTTGAGAATTTGAAAATGACTAAGGCATGCTCTGGTATTAAAGCTCTTTCCATTTAGTGTATTTTGAGTGGGTTACAACTGTGCTGAGAAGGTAAGCCTCTTGGACTCCTGAGCAGACAGATCGTATCTGGATTGGTCAGGGACCCTCCACCAGTCTCATCTAGGTGAGAGCACACTTACCTGGATGCTCTTGAGGGCTCTACATATATTCTTTTGTGTGTGTGCCCTGATGAGAAGGTTGAGAATCAGCTTCACTTACCATGTTATAGAGAAAAATAGACAAAACAGATGAGTGTGGTGAGATCATTTTTATTAGCGTGTAATGGTTAAATGTACATGAAAGAAAGTGATTATTTCTGGGAAAAGAGGACTTCAGGAAGAAACTTCATAGGATAGATTTTGAACTTTCACAAAATGAGCAGCCATTTATTGTGTGGATAGGAAGAGATGGGATATAAGATGTGAGTAAAGGTACAGATAAAGTTAGAGGATAATGTATTAATTTTAGATTCTGTCCGTGATTTGGCATGGAAGGGGTCTTGTGAAAAATAATCCTGGAGAGAAGGAAGGGGGTGTATTTGGAAATACCGACAGAGTTTACCAGCTGATTATCCTTAGAAGAGTAATCATTAAAGTATATATTTAGTCTAAGGAAATAATAAGCCCAGAGCAAAGTTGTAGGAATATAAGAAACAATTAAATTGATAAGAAGATGTTGGTAAATTGTTACATTGATGGTTAAAATTTCTTTTTTTTAAAACAAGATAAAAAAACAATAATAGATGGGTTGGGTAGGACTGTTCATTGGGTAGTTAAAACCTCTTAAGGTGTCAGCAAAATAACCACTACTAGAAAATTTAGAATTATACATGCATGTTAAAAAGTGAAGGATAAATGCATTCTCATACAGGAGACAAATTTACTTCCAAACCAGCGGAAGCTTAAACCTTACCACTCACACACTGAGGGCAGGAAGATATGGAAAACAAGATGCAAAGAGAAAGAATGGTAAACAGAAAACCAAAATAAGGTGGAAGAAATAAGCTCATTTATTAATCATAATAAAACTTACATATATTAAAGGAAGCATCAGAATGCATAGAAAAACCAAAATAATGCTTAACAAGAAACCTACCTAAAACAAAAGGACAATATGCAATGATACTGTTATCATACCTAAGAAAATTAATAATTTAGTTTTGCCGGGCAGGTGCTTAGAACGCTGAGCTAGATCCCCAGCCCTGTTTTTTTGAGATAGGGTCTCACTATGCCGTTCAGGCTGGCCTTGAGCTCACTTTGTAGCCCAGGCTGGTCTCGAACTCACAACCATCCGCCTGTCTCAGCCTCCTGAGTGCTGGGATTACAGCCGTGTGAGCCACCACGCCTGGCTTGTCTGTCATTTTTGAGAGCCGTTCAGAGTTAGGAAAAATTAGGTAATATTAGTCTTACTTCCACAAATGGAAAAACAAGCATAATGTCATCCTTACATTAAAGATGAGGTTCTGGTTTCTTGACTACTAAATCCGTTGTGTTATTTGTAGGCCAAAATGTTGAAGCTTTGGTGGGTGAGACACAACTGTTCCTTTTTAAACAAGAATTTGGGAATTTTTGTCCCTAACTTCTTAGCCATGTGTAGTTTAGAGTATCATTTCCCTTACTAATGATTATTATTTTTTAATTTTCTTTGGTAAGCCACTTCACTGGTTGTAACTATGAAATAGAATAATTCTGTGTGAGATCAGATGAGATTATACATGCAAAAGTCCTTTGTACTAATCTGATCATCAATGGTAGGACTACTTGTTCTTATAAGGGAAGGAGAGGAGGCACTTAAAAGATACTGTGTATAGGTAGGAATCAAAAATTACCTTTGACAAAGTGTAATTGTTTCAGAGGTTAAAATGAGTATTTTGATCATCCTGGTTTTAGGGTGCTCTGGTAATTGATGAAGCAGTTTTAGATTACCCTTTAAAAATATTATTACGGTGTTAGGAATTTATGGTTCATAGAGCTGCTGCTTTTTTGTTTTTCATTTTATTTTATTGAGTGATTGCGATGGTTTCATGTAGTCCAGCGTGGCCTTGAATGCCCAGTGATTCTTCTGCCTCAGCTTTTCTAGTGGTGGGATTACAGACGTGTACCACCATTACTCCTAAGCTGTTACTTAAAAAAAAATTGTTTTTTTTTTTTTTTGGTGGCGCCAGGGATTGAACTCATGACCTTATGCTTGCCAGGCAGGTGCTTAGGCCGCTAAGCTAAATCTCTAGCGCTAAAATTTTTTCTTTAAATAAGGTATCTCATATTGGTACAGTTCTTTGCCAGGTTGTGTGTGCTAGGTGAGCAGTTAGCATCTGTGTCAGCAAGTACTCTGTAATTCTTTTCTAGTAATGTCTTTTTTTTTTTTTTAAAGGTCTAAACCCTTTCAGAAGAGTATATTGTGTTACTGCCCACAGTATTGGTCTACTTGGCTTTTTCAGGGATGCCTGAAAAGAGAGCCTTAGTAATTGTTTTAAATTAGAAAGAGCTCATAGGGTACAAGCAGTAAAGTAAGTTCCAAGGGCAAGGGGAAAATGAAATGCTTCAGTTCTTTGGAACATTGATTGTTCCTTGTATGTGATCATTTTAGTGTAGAAGTCTAGGCATTGTAACTTGGGAGAAGTTATTCTGGTCTTTTCTCTAAGACTATTATTACCCTGTCGTTTGCTGATGTTGCAATGATTTTTTGGTGTTTAGTTTGTTTTATGAAGATACTCATAAGCAGGATGATTAAGGTGATACATTGGTAGGAACAGCTGGTACTTTGAGGTTTGCATGAGGAAGGCATGTCTTGAAATAATAGAGAAACAGTATATTGTTTAGAAGGTTTCAGACTTAATGGCCTTGAATAATGATGCTTTGATTCTCAGATCTGGTGAGGAATAGGAATCAAGTGTTTTCATCATTTATTATTTGATGGATTTAAATGTGTAACATCGTTGATTTCTGCCATCTGATACAATCAAGTTTATGTAAAAATTTGAATAATTTGAAATGTCAGAGGCCGAAAACAGAAATAACTGATCAAAAACAAAACCAAAAATATTGTCATCTTCAGTTGTATATTTCTTTAAAAAGATAGTTCACTCTTGTTGTTCTTGCTTACTGGCTTCATTTGTTTTTATTGCATTTTTTTAAATTTGAGAGGGCTTGTGTCTCCCCAACAGGGAACCCAGCTGAACAAGGGCCCACGTGTTTAAGTGACTGATTATGCTGGACGCCATGACTTAAATCAGCTTTGCTATGGAAAGCTGAAAGGAAGCAACTTTCAGATTCTGTTTTTCTTCTTCTCTGTAAAAATCAAACCTTAGCCTGATAACCATACTTGCATATTTACAGCGCTGTCTCGTTAGAAGATACCATGGATTGCTCTTTCTAACTAAAATATGTAAGTGGAATCTGGCACTTTTTATTCTCTATGGAGTTTTATTATTTTCTCATTGTCTTTCCCCTTCTACCAAGTTTTTTAAGGGAAAATTAACAAATAAAATCATCGGCGTTTTAGGGAATTGTCTTTGTTCTTTAAGAACTTGCTCACATTACTGCTCATTGCAAGTGTTCTCGGGCTCTTGCTCTCAACAGTTTTTACTTCCTTATGTTCTTAAAGCAGCTCTTCTCTTTGTTACACTTTTCCACCCTAGATGTTAGTTGCTTTGACAGCTACTGTCTTTGCTTTTTACCTCGCAGACTGGATTGAGATATTATACCACTTCATTGCTAATGGCCTGCTGCTGATGTTTTTGCCATTTCACGTTAATGTTACCTTATATATTATTAGGAGATTTTGTAAAGGTGAATGTGACTTCTGTGTAACCTTTAACTTTCTCAAGGAATTTAGGTAGAGATCTAATGTTTATTGGGTGGCTACCAGTGGTGGTATTGCTAGATAGCTCATAATTTGAAATCTCACATTTAAAAATAAAGGTGTAGAAGGCTTGAGTATAGATAAATTTTTAGATGATAAACCTAGATTAAGTTTTTAGAGAGAGCTAGACTAGTCTTGTGAATTTTTGATGGATACCAATAAGTAACAAGACCCTCTACACATGTTATTGAACATATTTAGAAAGACTGGACAGTGTGCAAGGTGTGGCTACTTGAGAAATGAAATTTAATGATAGGACGTTTGTAACACCCCAAAATGATATGCCTGGTAGATGTGGAATGGTTCCTGGTAAATGTTATCTTTCTAGTACTTTTGGAAGCAGTCTTATGTTTAATAGTGACTTTGGAATGATAGCATGGTCATTGTTAGAAATGGAGTAGTAATTATGCCTTTTAATAATTTACAACTTGTTTTGGACTATCAAAATAAGGGATTTAAAGAGGAATTAAATTATACATGTTTGTATGTGTTGTTAAAGAATAGTGTGACATCTGATTACTTTGGAAAAATGATATTACTTTTAATTCTGCATTTAAAAAAGTTTACTTAGGGCTGGGGATCTAGCTCAGCGGTCTGAGTGCCTGCTCGGCAAGCGCAAGGTTGTGAGTTCAATCCCCGGTGCCGAAAAAAAAAATTAAAAAAAAAAGTTTATTTACTTTTTTGTGATGGAGTCTATGTTATTACTATGTTATCCAGACAAGTGATCCTGCAAGTTGCTAGAACTACAGGCCCATACCACTGTACCTCACTTACATTTTTCTTTTTGTGGTATCAGAATCGAATTCAGGACCTTGCACTTGCCAGGCAGGTGCTGGTGCCACTGAGCTATATCCCCGGCCCCCCACTTATAATTTTAGAAAGTACACATTTCTGTGAAGTAAAAATAAAAATGCATCTAAGAGCAGTCATTTCCCAAGAGGTGACTGGTAGTAAGAGTTGGAGTGAGTATGTTTTGCTGTATGCTACCTTTATAGACAACAAAAGTACCATATTGTATCATCCTCCACCCTCCCACCCACAAATAAAATCAGTTCTGCAAGTTTTATTTGCAACTTGTCTTTCTCACTTAATGTATAGTAGACTTCTTCATTTTCTCCTCTCTCTTTCTTCCCTTTCCTCCCTCCTTCCTTTTATCTCCCCCACCCACAGTGCCAGGGGTTGAGCCCAGGGCTAGGCAAGCACTCTGCCGCTAAACTAGAGTCTCAGTCCTTATAGTAGACTTTTTTATTGTCATTATGTTGCTTTATCTTAGGCCAAAACTGTGCACATTTCAATTCTCCATTATTTTCAGCGCCTGTCATACTTGAAATGGTTGGTTATAGAGTGCCAGTTGTGCTAGTTTGCTTAGGACTGCCATAACAAAGTACCAAAAACTGTTTAAAGTAGCAAGTTTATTATCACAGTTCTGGAGGCCAAAAGTCCCAAGTGAAGGCGTGTTAGCAGGGTCGGTTCATTTTTTTTTTGAGACAGGGTCTGGCTACGTAGCCCCAGCTGACCTGGATCTCCAGGCGATCCTCCTGCCTTAGCCTCCTGAGTGCTGGGATTACAGGCATGCCTCACCACACCCGCTGCAGTTGGTTCCTCCTGAGGGCCATGGCCAATTTTTCCATGTTGTTGCTGGTAGTTTCTTGGCAGTCGTTGACATGTGCACGCATTGCTCCAGTCTCTGTGTATATTTTCACATTGTTACCTGTTTCTGTCTCTTCTTCTTTCCTCTGTGGTCCTTTCTGTGTTCAGATTTTCTCTAAATGAGTCATTGGATTAGGGCCCACCCTAGTGACTTCATTTTAACTTGATTCTCTCTGTACAGACCCTATTTCCAAGTAAAGTCATATTCTGAGATAGTGGGGCTTAGAACTTCAACATACAGTGTTTTTATCATCCCCTAACAATAATAGAACAACCAGGCCCATTAATATCATTGAATGTTCATTATGTGTGTGGACAGTTAGGGATACAAAGTTTCAGTTCAAAGGCCTTGGAGGAACCAGACTCAAACATCAGATAACCAGTATCACAAACTTGATGTACTAAGGGTTCTGATGTATTTGAAGAAGTCAGATTAACTGGAAGGAGCTTTTGGGACTGGTAGGAAAGGAAACTTGATGGGCTATAAAAAAAGGCTTTTAAACAAATGGGATCTGTTCAACTCCTGGGCTCAAGGGATTCTCCCACTTCAGCCTCCTGAGCTTGAAAGGCAGTAGAAAAAGGAAAATGAGACTTGGAAAGGAGGTGAGAATGTGAATTTTAAACAACTAACAGTAAACAAATTAAGAGTTCAGTAATAAAAAGTACTCACATAGTTTAATGTTTGGTCATTTTGTCCTCAAACTTGTTAAAACTGCATTTTTTTTTGAAATGACAAATGTAAAATCCATGAAATGGGCCTGTTTTCTAGAAGATGAACATATTGGAAAAACATGTTATTTTCAGACTACCATGACTTGAGTTTAGGATTCTGCCTGTAATCTTTCTATATTCAGCCTAGTGCTTTTGTGTTGGCCATACTGCTGCTGATGGTATAAATACTTTGTTCTAACTAAAACCACAGTGTCATTCACTCCTCAGTGCACACACACGCAGTTAGATATATGCCTGGATTCAATTTCTTAACACCATCGCATTTCCAGTCATTGTTGAAATTATTTGTCTCAAATGATTTTATATAGTTGGGTCCATATTTTGTTGTTGTATCAATTGAATATGAGTTGCTCCTTTTTTATTATAGTTTATCAGTTGAAGAAATCAGATTTCCCCGTAGTTTTTTTGTGTTTTATGCACCTTTTGCTGGTTGTGACCCTTTAGTGATGTTTTAACATCTTCTATCCTGTATATTTTAGAGCCTTGATCCACATGCCTCTATGTTGCTTATTTTTGCACTGGGGGACGATGGGTGCTGGTCTATAACATTGCATTATGGCACACAGCGTCTGGTCTCTCTTTATAATGGGAAGGTGACAGTCCATTCTGACATTGTTATCCTTTTTCTGTTATGTAGTTCCAAGGCACCATTTCACGTAGTGATTTTTAGCAACTGTTGATAATTATTGCCTAGATCCAGTATATCATTACTGGTTCAGAATAGAGTTTTAGCTGCTTGTACAGTTTTTAAAAAAAATACAAAAAGAATTCAAAGATTATACAGATTATTGGTTATATTTAAAACTAGATAGATACAAGCTTTGCATTTGTATTTTCATAGTTGTATTCCCAAAATAATAGGCCAATGCTTAAAAATAAGCTTGTTCACTTCATCAACATATATGCTAAAATTGAGATAATACATTGAAGAGTAGCCTGGCCCCATGTGAGGATACATACAAATTTGTGAACTACTGCATATTTTTTTAAGAATAATGTAAAATAGGTAAAAAAAATTGTTGAATCTTTGGCATACCTAAGTGTGATTTTGTGATATTACAAATATGAATTGAGTGCCTGAGGTTCTAGTGAAAATTATTACCTCTGAACTATAATACCCCCTTCCCCCGGGTGGGGATTGAACCCAGGATTAACATGGAGCTACATCCTTAGCTCTTCTTATTTTGAGACAGTCTAGTTAAGTTGCCCAGGTAGGACTTGAACTTGGGATCTACCTGCCTAAGTTTCTCAAGTGCTGGGATTACCCAAACTGTAATTATTAAGACTTTTCCACTTTGTTACAGTACATGATCTTTTGGATGATTTGTTGCATTCTGTTTACCAGTATCTTGATGATTTTTCCATCTACTGTATATATATTAAAGAGATTGGTCTGTGGTTCTCTTTTTTGATTGGATCCTTGCCTGGTTTTGGAATCAGGGTAATGGTAGCTACCAGGGCTGATTTTTGGAGCCCTCCTTCCCTTTCAGTTTCATTAAAGAGCTCCAGGCAAATTGTTTTTCTATCTTCTTTCAAGGTTTTGTAGAATTCTGCTGTGAATCTGTCAATATCTGGGCTTTTCTTAGTTGGTAGATTTTTTTCAGTGACTGTTACTGGTTATTCAGGATTTTTAAATCTTCTTGGCTCAGTTTTGGTAATTAATGGGTACTAGGAATTTATCCATTTCTTCTGAATTCTCCGATTTATTAGCATGCAGTTTTGTGAAGTAGTTGTTAGTAATATTTTTGATTTTGGTAGTATCCCATTGTGATTTCACCTTTTTCATTTCTAACTGCATTGATTTGGAGCTCTTCTCTCTTTATTTGGTTAGATTGGCTAATATTTTGTTTATTCTTTTGAAGAGCCAACTGTTCAACTCCTTGATGCTTTGTATTTTTTTTTTGTCTCGATTTCATTGGTTTTTGCTCTAACCTTTATAATTTCCTTCCTTGTACTAGTTTTGGGTTTGTTCTTGTTTTCTAGGACCTTGAGATGCATCATTACATTATTTGGGCCCACAATGTTTTTTGTGATGTGGGTATTCACAGCTATAAACTTCCCTGTTAGAACTGTTTTCATTGTGTCTCATGAGTTCTGGTATGTTGTGTCAGCATTATTGTTTAGGTCTAGGATCTGTGTTATTTTTTCCTTGATTTCTCATGTAATCTATTGTTTATTTAAGAATGTATTGTTTAGTTTCCATGTATTTGCACAATTTCTGAGTTTTCTTTTGTCACTGATTTCTAGTCATTGTACTATGCATGATATAATTTCTCTTTTACATTTACTTAAACTTGCTTTATTGGCTAGTATGTGGTCTATTCTGGAGAAAGTTCATGTGCTACTGAGAAGAGTATGTGTTTTCTTACTGGGTAGAACACTGTAGATACTTATTAAGTCTATTTGTTTGAAGGTTTGGTTCAACTCTAATATTTCTTTGTTGATTTTTTTGGTCTAGTTGATTTATTTATTTATTTATTTATTTATTTATTTATTTTTTTGTGGCACTGGGGATTGAACTCACGACCTTGTGCTTGCCAGGCAGGCGCTTAGGCCACTGAGCTAGATCCCCGGCCCCTAGTTGATCTATTTATGATAGTGGGGTATATATAGGTCCCCACTATATATAGGTCCCCACTATAATTGTGTTTATGTTTATCTGGCTTTTTATGTACAGCAGTACTTGTTTTATGTAGTTGGGTACATACATGTTGCTAATTGTTATTACTTCCTGTTGGAACTGTTCCCTTTTTATTCTGGAACTGTACAGAGGCATCTCTTCTTTTCTTTACATTCCCATCAAGCCTTTTAACTTTTAGATTAAAAAAAGACATATTTGGTGAGGGAATTAAATATTAAGATAACTAAGTAAGCATTTCTGAGACCCATCATCTAAAAATAAGTGTGTACTTCTAAATAGCAGCTCATATTTCTTAGCTGAGGAAAGTGATGATTATTTATTAATATCATCAAATAATCAGAACATATGTCAGTTGCCCCGGTTGTTTAAAAAATGTTTTCTGTGATCTTTTGCTTTGTTCTTTTGAACCACTGTCTGAGGTTCATACATTTAGCCTGACCTGATGGTGCACTGTGGGAGGCAGAGATCGCACGATTGCAAGTTCAAGCTGAGCCTGGGCAGCTTAGTGACTTAGCAAGATCCCTTTTCAAAATTAAGAAAAATTTAAACAAATTTAAAAATTAAAAAAAAAAAGTGTGGGGGGGGTAGGGATAAGGACATAGTTTCAGTGTGAAGGCCTTTAAAAAAAAATAGAAAAAAAAGTCACGCTAGTCATTTGGTCATCTCTTTTAATTCAGAGTGTGTGCATCTTCTACCTCCCTCCATGTTCCCAAACCCCCTTGGTTTTTTGAGACTAGGTCTCCCCTATATAATCTGGGCTGGCCTTGAGCTCAGTGATCCTCCTGCCGCATCCTTGTGAGTGCTGGGATTATAGGTGTGCACCACCATGCCCAGCTCTTGAAGTCTGTTGAGCTCTTTTTTTTCTCCATGATATTTATGTTTTGAACAACGAACTGGTTGTCCCAGAGAGTAATCCTATATGGATTTGTCTGAATGTTTCCTTGTAGTGTCTTTTAATTTGCCTCTCTTGTGATTCCTATAAAGTAGAAATTAGGTCTAAATGTTTGATAAACATTTTTAAAACTTTTTTGGGGGCAAGAATGCTTCTTAAATGATGATGGTACTTCATATTGTTAGGCACAGTGGCCATTGTATTAGGGTGCCATGCTGAAAGTTTGATAACCTGATTAAAGTGCAAACCAGGAGATTTCTTCAGTATAATTGAATTGCTTCACTTTGCAGAAACCAAGCAATATGTGGATTTGGCGGTTGTCCAGGTTCTTGTCCCACAGTACACTTGTGGATAATAAGGGCAAGTTTATAGTATATTTCTAATTCTGTTATTTCTTCTGTAGTTATTGCAGATATTTTTGTTTGAAGAAGAGCTTTGTCTCAATAACTAGGGTTGAAACATAGTTTCTCCAAGAAAGAGTACTTACTTCTCTAGTTATTAGTTTTTAGGATGAGAAATTAGTTTGACATTCCCCACCAACACTGCAAATGAGTTTTTCTCCATTAATGTTGTTTTTTGAATGCCATGTTGGACATTTGTGTTATAATCAGTTATAGTAGTCTTGATAATCAATTACAGCCTTCCCTTTTGATGCTTATTAAATTCTGAGTTTTGTCACTGGAAGCTTCACTGATCTTGCTACTATGATTTTTTAAATATAAATTTGATTTTTCCGAAAAGTTGCAAGGATAATATAAGAAATGCCTAAATCTACCTATTGTTTGCAGTTTGCTAATGCTCTTCAAATCCAACATACATATTTGATTTTATCTAACTGCTTAACTTGGCAAAACATCCCAATTTACCCTTTGTTTCAATCTCCAAAACAGGAAGTAAGTTAGTTCTTCCGCACAGAAAAACAAGGATGAAAATGAGAGTCTTAGGAACCAAAGATACTCTCTTTTAAAAGCACAGTGTAATGTAAAAAATCAATACTGTTCCTTAACCCAGTCCCTTTCTAAATTTGGTCAGCTATCCCAATAATGTCTGATATCAAATGAAAGGTTATCATATATTTTTAATGTCCTTTTAATAACCATTTTTCAGCGGTTTTTGATCTTTGTTGACCTTGACACTTTTGAGGAGTACATGCTAGTTATTTTGCACACTGTTCCTCAATTTGGGTTTGACTGATGTAACTTTATGATTAAATTCAGGTTATGTTTTTATTTTTGGTTTAAGCAAAAATAAAAGTTCATTTTTCCCCTCTACTATCAAGTTACTCTGTTTTGCTTTGTAATTAATTTGGGGGAGACGTGTTTGAGACTTAGTAAATGTACTGCTTCCCATCAAATTTCACTTACATGTTTTGGGATTGATTTTCTGTTTTGGTTGACATTTTACTGCAAGAAAGAGGGTTCTCTTTATTTGTACATGTACTTATTTAATAGCACAGAGTTCTATTTTGTTCAGTAGTTATGACCTCTTATAATTAATTTTGATGCACCAGTTGCCTCTTGGCCAGTAGACTTCAGGCTGGCTTCTCTGCCCCTTTATCAAGTCTATCCTTTGAACACTTGCTGACTTCCTGGCATAAAGTACCCTAGATTTGTCTTGTTTTGCTGTTTGCCTAGCCTTGTAATCTGAAGTGTGTTTTAGTGGAGAATGGTGCTTAGGAGCTGAGATACAGGCTCTGGATCTGCTCATTCCCACTGGAATGTCATGGTTTTTAGGCTCTTAGTGGACAGAGCAAGGAATTTTTGTTTTTGAAAAATATTTAACCTTCTTTCAAATCCACGTTAGTTTTTTTCTTCTTCAAATCATCCCTTTTTAATTGGAATAGCTACAGAGAAGGCTCTAGCGAAATTTTGGTGTGGTGTTTCTGAAGTTCAGTTCTACTTTTAGTTTTAGTTTGTTGTTTTGGTTAGATAGTGTTAGTTGACTTCAAAATAATTGTGAATAATCTTGCTAGAACAAATGAACGTTTTGCAACTTGAAAATTTTGAAATTCAAGTTAAAAGCTGTGAATTTATTATATCTTTATTTACATATGAAGAAAAATAGCTTCAATCAAATTTGACTTAAGGCATAACTTATAGAGAAGACACTATTATGTTATTTTATTTTATTTTATTTTGGTACCTGGGATAGAACTCACAACCTTGCACTTGCCAGGCAAGAGCTTAGGCCACTGAGCTAAATTCCCGGCCTTCATCTTTTTGGGACAGGTTCTCACTATGCAGTTCAGGCTGGCCTTGAGCTCATTTTGTAGCCCAGGCTGGTCTGGAACTCAAAAGGAGCCTCCTGCCTCAGCCTCCCAAGTGCTGGGATTACAGGAGTGCGCTGCCACACCTGGCGAGAAGACACTATTATCCATAAAGTTAGGATAATATCTGAAAAGTTTATTTTGATGATAAAACTATTAAATTTTTGTGTGTGTGTGTGTGGCACCAGGGATTGAACTCATGACCTTGCACTTGCCAGGCAGGCGCTTAGGCAACTGAGCTAGATCCCCAGCCCAAAACTGTTAAATTTTAAGATTATATATGTACAGTTTGTCTAGTCCTCTGCCTATCATAGGTTCTTAATAAATGGTATTCTGTGTAAACCAATATTATGCTTATAGGCATAATAAGCATGAAGAAGTACTTGCTTGATTTATACTCCTGTTATGTAAATTTAAGATTTTATATTCTAAATCTTCTGACTTTGTGGTTTTTTTTTTTTTTGAGCTATACTGATTTGAAAATGATTTCATGTAAGTGTAACCCTCACATGAGTTTTCAGACTAAATGCAGTACCATTTTAAAAAATTGCATTCTTGGTCCTTCTGTAGCCACATATCCCCTTAACAGTATACCATTTTTCCTCTCAAAAGGAATAGTATGTACATTTTTCTTTCCTGTGTTATGCTTCGCCCAAGACACAGTGCGTCTAGTAAAGAAACTATTTTTGAGATTAGTATTGCATTAGGTAAGAAACTTGAAATGAATTTTCAAATAGCTTTTGTTAGGGTTTTCCAGCTCAATAGAGAAGCAAAAAGAAAGAAAAAGAACATCTTTATTGAGGATGTGGAGAGTAGCGCACAACTCGTGGGGTTGGGCTTTTTCCTCTGCCGGATACAGAGAAGGCTGAGGGTTATGTGACCTCTGACTGGAAGCTGAGCTTGGGGTGAGCATTGATGACGTGTGAGGAACTGATTGGAATTCTCTTTGTGCACATGGGAAAGGAAAGAGGAAGTTGTAATTGGCTGAAGGGGAAGGAGGAGGAAATGGTCCTCAGGGTAGACCACCACCATAATGTGTAGTAATTTATACTGGGGCAGAAACCTTTCAGCTTTTATGTTGTATATTGTCATTTTTAATGTAAGTACATGAATAATGTATTTTGCAGCTAAGGAATCACCTTTAATTTCTATTTTGCCCTATTACAGGATAATGAATAGGCTTATTTGAAGGCCAAGAATGTTCGAACATCTTTTTCACTATCACCTTCTTACTAATTGTGGATTGAATTCCACAATTGTAGAGAAAGCTTCAGTTTCCTTTTTTTTTTTAACCTTCTGTAAGGATAAAGTCATAACTCTGTTCTTAGCATAGTACTGTGCACACATATATCACATAAAAACGTTTTTAAAATATGTAAATCAGGTGAGGCAGATACATGTTAACACTTGTGTGTGACTTCATCTTTATATATTCCATTTCCACAAAAGAACCTTTAGTGGGTCTTGCATGTATGAAATTGCTATGGGGAGACTTGCTATTCTGAAGAATGTAAAGTACTAAGTTGATAAGAATAAATATTTATAGAAATGATTTTACCTAAGAATGTAATAAAAGTTGTAGGAAACTTAACCACAGTTGCAGGAGTGTAGGGTGTGTTAGCATTATAGAAACTAATCAGTCCTTTCAGATCTTACTTTTTTCTCGTTGTTGAGACAAAATATCTGACACCCAAAATGAAGTAAGGAGAGGTTTATTTCTTACAGTTTTGGGGGTTTCAGTCCATACTCAGCTGGTTCCCAAGCAGGGTGGAGTGGCTGAGGGGCAGCCGTTCATGGCGGCTGCAAGCTCATGGCGCCAGCAAGTGGCAAGAGTGAACTGCACAAAAGAGGGGAAAAACAGGCCCCCATTCCGACCTTACATTGTAGCTCCACTCCTGGGCAGGTGCAGCACTCACACCGCCAATCCCAGCACTAGACAATGAGTCAGTCACAAATGCCAGATTCAGCCACTTCCATGACTACATGAGACTTCGGGTGGCCACCTACAAACCATAAAAAGATCTAAGAGAAAGTATTACTCTACATACAGAGCTGTAAGTGTGTGTGCATCTTAGGTACTGTACCTTTATCTGCGTGCTGATTTTCTTGCCCAAAGAAATCATAAATCTGGGAAACATAAAGCAAACTGTTACCAAACTGATTAGAAATATGATGTGGATAGAGTAGGAACAAACTGAAAATAATTACGTGATGTTGCCAACAGAGACAATGTTAATGTGTGGGATGTGACTGCTGAGCAATCATAGCATTTATTGTCTATACTGGGCACTTTAGGAGTGAAAAGCTGCGCTGTTGTTAACGCCATGGCAGTTGGTGCGAACTTTCTCAGACAAATGAGTATTGGGGCAAATCACTTTATTATAGAAAAACTTTAATATATTGTTGAGGTAGACAGAACAGTATTATTTTCCATATGTCTTTCAACTAATTGTAACACAAAGTGTCTTTTGGCTAGCTCTGTATCTTTCTTCTTAGCAGATTATTTTGAGACAAATCCTAGATGTTACTTTTTTATGTAAGTATTGTGTGATTTAACTTTTTGTGTGTGTTTTTAACTTTCTGTATCTGATGTAGGTTCTCCTCTTTTACACTGTGTGCTCCCTGAGAATATAGTGTATGTGTTCTTTATTTTTAGTTTTCCTAGTTTGGGCTGGTGGATAGTCACTTCTACATGTGTGGAAGGCTGTATGTAAGTGCACTTAGAAATCAGAAAAATCTGTATTCTCTAGTGTAGTTTCAATTGACTCACAAACTAACCTAGGTGAAGTTATCTGTGTACTTTATTTTTAGTCTCTCCATTGAATAAGAGTTTCATTGTATTAAATAACCTAACGAGTTATTATTGTTATTAGTGTGTGTGTGGTACTGGGGATTGAAGTCAGTGCCTTGTGCATGCTAGACACCCACTCTACCACTGAGCTACATCCCCAGCCCTTAATGGGTTGTTATTAAGATCTGTTTTATTTTAGTATTTGTAAGACTTGGGCCCTAGGAGCTTTGAGGTTTTTGACTTCTCTAGTAGTCATGGCTTTTATAATAAAGGCGGTATGTCGAATATGGAAAATGTTTTATTATAGTCATTCTAGTTCTCTTACTTTCAGCAGTGCAACAGATAAAGATGTGCTTAAGATAGTATTTTCTTTTCAGTGCAGAAATCATTTCAAGCCTCCAGCAGTAGCAAAGTTACCTACCGTTTTTAATTACTTTTCCATAGTTGACCCATGTTGGGAAAACAACTCACAGATAAGTCAGCAGTAAATCAGGCCTCTAATGGAAAAATGGGTGGGGAAAGGTATGTTAGTGCCTACATTCTAGACAGAATGAGCCCTATTAAAAGGAAGTAGTTTTTATGTTTTGGGATGGAATGTGTTTATTAAACTTCAGAAGTAAAGAAAAGTGTATGTTTTCCTTCATTGCTGCTTTCTTCCAGCCCCTCCCCTCTTCCTCTTTTTGGCAGTAATGCTTTTGGCAGTAAATGCTTCTGCATTTATGCATGTGTACCTGTATGTAAAAGAGCAGGTTTCCAATAATTAATGTATATTCATTAGGCCTTCAGTATTTAAATGCTTGATTCTGTAAATGTGTAGTGATTTAGATAGCATAGTTAAAAGATTAAGACCTCTTCTCTTGAGAGCCCTGGTGGAAGCTTGAATTCGGACTGTAGCTGGGTAATTAGTTAAAGTAGTTCTTTTGGAATAGCTGTGGAGCCTTTTTTCACTTCCTGTTCAGAGTGTGTAGCTGACATGCCTGGCTTTTTACCTCTAGGATAAAGCCAGAGACATGATCTTTGCAGAAAGTAGGCAGTCTTTAATCTGAGGACAAAGAGAGAGAGAGAGAGAGAGAGAGAGAGAGAGGACAAACACATTGTTGCAGTTTCATTTTTCATAGCAGGCATGGAAGATAGGGCAGTCCTGCCCTCGGTGCCCTGCTCTCTTTGTTAACTTGCCCACCTGCTACCCACATGCCCTGCAGGAAGGCCCTGCCTGCTTATACACAATTTGTAACCAGCTGTTTTCAGGATAATCAGACCTGCACAGGTGCAAGGGAAACCCAGGTGAGATACAGTGTATGAGCTAATTATCTGTCATTGACAAATCTCAACAGCTAAGGAGGGGTTCCAGACATTTGAGGAAAACCAAGAATTTGAAACATGGAAGAATCTACTTTAAATGGCAGTAATTTAATGAGACAGGGCTATATTTCTGTCCTCCCCTCCCCCTTTTCTTTCTTTTTATTAGAATGATGACATTTTATTTTTGCTAGTTAATCTGTAAACATTTTAACATACACAAGTAAAATTTTCTTGTATGTATTCAGCATCTCTGCCTGCCCCTCTCTACTTCACAAGTCAAGCTCTTTAGCAAGCATTACTTACCCTTCCAGTATCCTCTTTGTGGATAATTGTTTTTTGAATACTCTTGTAGATGAAGCATTAAAGATTCTGTTACAATTACAGCAGTTTGTGTTACAGTTCCTACTAATATATAAAGAAGTAATTGGGAGGCAGAGGAAAGAGGAGCAGTAGAAAGGCAAATGTGCTTATTACCCCCCCACCCCCACTTCACCCCATCCCCCAGCTCCTGGGGATTGAGCTCATGACCTCGCACTTGCCAGGCAGGCGCTTACACCACTGAGCTAAATCCCCAGGCCTATTTCCTTTTGTATGACAGCACAGATTTCTTAAATACTGTGATATATGAAAATAGTAAATCTAGCCAGAGATTTAGATATAAACCACTAGACGCCTCCAACAACACTATATCCACTAACACCTAATGCAGATGAGGAGGTGGTTTGGGAAGCAGACTTGAGAGATACATGTGTCAGTTTCTCATCTTGCAAAGCTTAGAATTAAGCTGTTGCCTGAGTCATGTAATCTGTTGTTTAAAGTTACGATAATAATCACCACTGAAAACTAAAGTTGTTCCTGTAGTTGTCTCAGAGGAGAGAAAGTGGAGGATAATAATTTTATTTTTAAATTTTATACCCTCCTCACAATTTAAATTATTTTTAGATTGTGTGTAGTATTTATAAAATAGTTTTATATAAAACATTCTAAAGGAGCTTGGTGCTTATTCTAGTATTTATAACAACTGTGGACAGACAACATAGATTAAAGATTGGAATCTTTACCTTCTACTTACATAGTAACTTTCAAAAACAAGATGCACTTGAATTTTCCCATTGTGTTGCTCAGTTTGGTAAACTATCACTTCGAGAAATTTCATTTCCAATGTTTCTAGTAATAGCTTTACATAGTACCTTAAGGTTTGGAGAACTTTTGCATTTGTTAATTTCCGTAAGGACATTCTGAGGTAGGTAGCTTGTTTTCCTGTGTTACAAGGTGAAGAGGCAAGACTGATAAAGTGACTTAGGCAAGGTAAGCGGCTTGTGAAGTGTGGTGGCAGAGTTTGGCCACAGACTGTCGCCTGCCCAGCCACTGGCTATTGTAGTGGTTCCATGCCGGCTCACCATCTCCCGTCCTGCTGTAGCTGCACTGTCTCTCCTGCCAGTCCTTGCCTTTCTTATTTATAGTGTAACCCAACTCAAGTACTGACAGTGATTTTTTTATTTTATTTTACATTCTGAAATTTCTACTCAAATTGTCTTTAAATTACATAAAACTTTTTATTTTTAAAAGTGAATTTTATTGCAAGTTTTTGATATTTGAATATATTCTACAGAGACATTTGACAAACACTTGGCCTCTTGTTGTTTCCATAGGGAGACTGTTTATTCCTTACCTCCAATGACTGATTTTCACTTGGATAGGTCATCTTTTGTTTTATTAGTGCATATTGGTTATACAGATCAGTGGGTTTCTTTTTTGTCAGATTTGTAAATGCATATAACATTTTAATCATTTTCAACCCTTTTGATACCCTTGTTTTGAATTGTCATGGTTTGTTGAAGCAAAGCAGTGGCATTTAGAATTAATCAGTCTTTTTGGGCTTGTGGTTCTCTTGCAGCACTAAGCCTTACAAATAGGGTGCTCACCAAGCAGTTGCAGCAGATAAGTTGGTGGGAAAGTAAGTATGGTCTGCTCTTGGGAGCTTAGCACCCTTGATTGTGGGTTTTTTTCTTTTTAAATTGTAGTTTAAAAAAATTGTGTGTGTGTGTATCTGTCACATAAAATTGAAGTTTGGCCAGTTTGTAAGTGTACAATTCATTGGCATTAATTACACTCATCAAGTTGTGCAACCGTGAACATTATTTTCATTGTTTTTCATTATCCCAAACAAAAACTCAGTAGCCATTCGATATTAACTCATTTTTCCTTCTCCCTTCTTCATCTACTCCTGTGGGTGTGTCTTGGTTACTTTTCTCCTGTTGCTGGGACAAAACACCTGACACCCAAAGTGAAGCAAGGAAAGATTCATTTAGCTTACAGTTTGTGGAGATCTCAGTCCATAATCAGCTGGCTCCAAGGCAGGTTGGCATGGCACTGGGGCAACACTTCAAGGCAGCAGCCAGAGAAAAATGGGAAAAGCAAGCCTCCGCTCTTCCCTTATATTGTACACAGGCCACCCCCAACCCCTTTCAGGGTGGGTGTAGCACTCACAAAATGTCCTTACCCTCCTTTGTACAGGATGAGAGCATTTACAAAGTAAGAACCCTGGTTCACTGCTGTCTCTCAGTTAAACTTCTAAACTTCTCAAGTTGATACAATGTATCAACCATAACAGGGTGTTAATGTCTGTTTAGGTTCCAGAGTTCAGAATAGTTGATTCTGATAGGTTTTTGATAATGATTTTGGCAGAGGGACTGATCCCCTGGAGTTTACTATTTTGCCATTTTCTGTGATGTCACTCCACCCTTGATTATGTTTTGTATGTGACTACATTCGGTGCCATCTATAGTCAATTCTTTTTGTCCAAAACAGCAGTGGTATTGTGGTGGAGACTGAAACTACATCGATGTGAGAAGTCTTTTGCAGGATTTCCCTGCCACCCTTCACAGAAATGATGCACACTTTTAAAGTAATGCTGTAATTTTCTGGCTGTTGTCAGTGTGGTTGCTCAAGATTACTTTTCTGCAGAACTTAAAAGTTGGTTTCAGTTCTCTCATAGTTTTACAACTGGAAAAACAGTAAGATATAACCATTTAAGGCCAAAGGAATTCAGATCTAAAAACAGAACTGACAGAGATGACTGTTCTTTCCATTTAAATTTAATGTAATATTCCTATTGTCTCAACATTAGAGTCATAATTAACTTTTTTTTTTATTAAATTGGGATAAGAATTAAGAACTTCCTGAGTATGGTGGTGCACAGCTGTAATTCCACCATTCAGGAGGTTGAGGCAGGAGGAAGGTTACAGAGTGAGTTCAAGCCCAGCCAGAACTACCTACCGAGACCTTTTTCCAAAAGAAAGGAAGAAAAAAAGAATGAAGAATTCTTTGAGAGTTGATTTTTTTAAGAATATGAAATAGTGATAGAACAGTATTTAAGTTTTATGATAGTTTTATTTTACATTTGGATGAGGTAGAGTTAGCCTCTGAAATCTGGAGTATGAACTCAGTTACTGTACCTAAGCCAGTCAGTAACTTATATTGTTAGTTTTGGTTTCATTTCAATTTAATAATACCTTGTAGTTTTATAATGATACTCTTCTCAGAAGTGTGAGGTACTTTACAAGTACCTCATTGTACCATAACATAGGCATTGGGAAAAATAGAAGTGCTTGCTTTTTGTAAGTGGAAAAGTACTGAACACAGGTTTTTCTGTTTGAGTGCCATCAGTCCAGTCAGTTACTCCAGCTAGGTATCCTCAGCGTTCTCTTGGTAGCACTCCAGGACTCTTTGTTTATTATAGAGTGGAAATACAATTTGGTGGAATAGGGTATAAAAACTCAAGAATATAGCAGAAAGAACTTAAAATGATGAAATGATTCTTGTGATTTGTTCCTGTCTGTGAATACAAGTCAGTGATAGATTGCTTGCCTGTCATGCACAAGGCCTTGTATTTGATAGCCACCACTGCAAAAAAAAACCCCCAAAAAAACAAAAAGAAAAACTTGACCATGTGTACTCTAGGTGAAGTACCAATAATAGAGTTCAGATACAAGTTATGTTTTAAATGTACCTACCCATGAGAGTATTATACATTTTTTCATAAATTGTTTTTGATATTAATAGAAGGGCAAGATTTGTGATAATTGTTCACATGGAGATTGTTAAACTTTTCATTTCAGTATTGGTCATGGTTGAGATTTTGTTTTTCAGTGTTTTTGTAAAGCTAAATGGGAGAATAATTCTTGGTAAGACCAGGATCTCTGCTGCTATTTTCTGACATAGATGAAGTAATAAAGTTTTCTTTAGGTAGTTCGTTGTCTCATTGCAGGCATTTAAGGACCAAAAGCTTAGAGTTTTTTAAGGGGGAAGGATTCAGAGTACAGAGTTATAAAATTTAAGATGCATCAAAATCTTTTATTCTCTATACAGATTTTTTTCTGTGTAATACATTTAACCTTGAATTGTATAACTAAACTTCTTTGAAGATGCTGAATCAATAAATATTATCTGATGGAAACACTTGAGTTTCTAGTGGATATTTCAGCGTTTGGGAGGTTACAGTTGTATGCCTGTTTTTGGTTTAGTCATTTTTATCAATGAACCACATGTATAACTTGTTGCTTAGCTTCTTTTATTACCTAATATATTTACATATATATTATTAGATGAAAAGGATTATGTATATGAAGTTTTAGTAAACTAAATTTGGAGTTATTTGGCTGGTGAATTAGTCTTAGAATTGGATTTTTCTGGATTGAGTAGATGAAAAATGTATATATTTAATGTGTTAAAATATGTGCTTCTCTGGTGGTGGTTGAAGGAGAAAACAAGGTTCGAATTTCTTAGGGAACGAATCTGTTCTGGAAAACTTTGAAAACTTGCTGGACATCTTTCCTATTGGTTGAAGATTTTGAGGGTGGTATGGAGGGTAGACAGGAGGGTGGATTGTACACACTAACAAATGAATACATACAATCAAAAAATAAATTCATATAATTTCTCTTCCTGCAGCTTAACTGAATGGCTTTCAAAAGACCTGTGATAGTGACAGAGGCAAGGCCCCTTCAATAAGGTGATTATTAGTGCCTGGTAATATTTTATTTCTCTGAGGGACATGACAGTTAGTCTTGGTGACTATTCCTCACTCCATTTTGTATCATTGGTCCCATACCATACTGCATCTTATTACAGGTGGCTTTCCTTTGTGCTGATTTCTTGTTTTAAGACAGCTTTTGAAACTCTGGTATCTGTGTGGTGCTAATTTTAAGTCTGGGTCCATTGAAGAATCATTTGTATTACTTTTTAATGGAGAACATTATTACTTTGCCACAGTCACAGTCAAAACCAGAAGAGGCCACTGTAGAAGGTCTAGACCAGGATTGTTAGGTTGATTGCTTATCACTGTGGAACCTCCAAATACTTCTCTAGTTCCTGAAATTGGATTGTGACTTTGGGAATTTTAATTTCTTCATGGGTTCCTCTGACCAAAAGCGTAGTATGCAGGTAATTGTAGTTTGGATAGTTGAGGGACAGACAAAGAAGTGGTTGCTTAGTGCTGTCTGCCAGTCGTTAATTGTTCTGCAGACTTGTACTTTTTTTTTTTTTTAAGAGAAACTGACCATGATGAGAGTGGTGTTTGCTGTTTTCTGGATTAGTCATTTGTAGTTTAAAGGTATAAAGTAATCTTGTTTGAGATTTAAACTTTAGTAGCAGTTTAGATTTGTGATGAATGCCATAAATCAGGTCCCTCTCACCCTGCTTATGAGAAAACTGAGCTAAAGTGGTTTTCTGCAGGTGATGCTCTGGTTTGTGTTAAAGCCTGTTCGGAAGTGCCACCTGCTGATCAACAGGCCAGCTGCTTTGGGGCTTTCATTTCACCAACAAGAATAGTTGCAGTGATACAGGACTGAAGAAAAAAGTCTAGATCTGGCTGTCTTAGTTCCATCTGTGAAACTTTTTCCCAGTTCTTTAACACTTACTTGTTCCTGTTCTGTGTGCTACAGAACAGTGCATTGTAGCATGTTTTAGCATTTTTCTCTCTTATCTCTGTATCTTTAAATGTGTTTTTACATATATGTTGTCATGGAAAGCTATCTATTCATGTTTACTCCCTAATTGGATTTTGTTTTGTTTTTGGGTTTGTTTTTTTTTTTTGTCTTTTTTTGAGACAAGGTCTCACTATGCAGTTCAGGCTGGCCTTGAGCTCACTTCGTATCTCAGGCTGGTCTCAGACTTGCAACAATCCTCCTGCCTCACCCTCCCAAATGCTGGGATTACAGGTGTGCACCACCACGCCTGGCTTGGATTATGATTTTGAAACTTCTGTATTTTCAAAACTTTTTGTGTCAGTCTAAAGTACAAAATAGCAAAACCCAGTGCATACATACATGGTATGTATAGCAATTTGTTTGTAGCCAGAATTGCAAAACAAATTCTGCAACCTTATTTGTGGAAAGAATTAAATTCCTGAATCAAGGTACCACTGTGTATTGAAACACGTTTCACAAGATATTACTTACTTTTACTAGGAAGATATACTCTAATCAATTCCATTTTATTGAAAAAGAAAATGGTAGCTGTGATTCACTAAATACATCTCCCCACCCACTAACCGGTGCCACAGTTCAAAAAATCACATTCAACAACTGCTAGCACTGGGCTTGGTAGAAAGGTGGATACTCAGATACTGAGTTTCACACTGCTTTGCTACTGTTCTAATGGCATTGAAATAGTATTCTTTTCATGAAAATAATGCAGTAGGCCCCAGGATAGAACTTATGGTATAGATATGATTTGTTTCTTCCTATTTTTGTTGACTTCGATAGTTTCAAGGCCTGCCCTGTTTTTTAGAACCAGGTATATATGGAGGGTAAGGCTTTTTCTCTTAGATTCTTCACCAGTTTCTCACATCATCTTTATACTTTGGATTCATCCCTTTACTGCTTGCATTGTGTTTACACCCTCACATCGTCACATGGGTTGCTTCCTGTGCTCTACAACTGTACTTAGTTTACCAAGGTCATTTGCTTTTATCACCTTTGGAAGCTTTTCCTACCTGATTGGCAGTTCTCCTCTGTGTATTGACCTGACTGATCCTTTTCAATATTTGGAATGATAAATGTGGAATTTTATTTGTTTTGTTTTGTTTTGTTTTTGTACTAGGGATCAGCTCAAGACCTTGCGCTTGCCAGGCAGGCGCTTACACCACTGAGCTAAATTCCCGGCCCAAAAATGGGATTTTAAAATATTATTTTAAACACAAAACTTGGAAAAAATGTATTAAATTTCTCAGTTTGTATTGAGCAGTGACAACCAAAAGCTCTACTGTATGAGAACTAATAGTTTATCTAGTATAACAGGAAATGCTAAGTACATTTTCTAGATAGTGTAGTGGATTTTCATTCTTTTACATTTTGATCACTTTGTTTCTTGCTGAAAGTGTACTGCTTACTTTTATAAACAGCATATACTGAACATAATTAACTTTTTAAAGTGACATTTCTCGCAGGCATCATATTTTTTACTGTATTTTAGCTTCAGACCAGGAACATTTCTTCCTCTCCCAACCCCTTTGTTTGTTTGTGGGTTAGCCGTTGAACTCAGGGCCTTGTGCACACTGGGCTAATACTTTTTTTTTTTTTTTGCGGCACCAAGGATTGAACTCATGACCTTGCGCTTGCCGGGCGGGCGCTTAGACCGCTGAGCTAGATCCCAGCCCTGTTTTTTGAAACAGGGTCTCACTATGCCGTTCAGGCTGGCCTTGAGCTCACTTTGTAGCCCAGGTTGGTCTCGAACTCACAATGATCCGCCTGTCTCAGCCTCCCAAGTGCTGGGATTACAATCGTGAGCCATCACGCCCGGCTTGGGCTAATGCTTTATCACAGACCTATACCTTGACTTCATGAATTTTCTAAATTAAGAAAGTAAGTTATTTTCAAAATAAGTTAATTATTTTCTTGAAAACATTCCTGGTCATTGCTCTGCTTTTGTGTAATTTGTACGTATCTTATAATGGCAGAATGAAGGGTTGTCTATTTGTGTACGTTCCATAATTGATTATGTAAAAATTACTTAATCAGAGGACAGCCATCTCCCAGATTATTTTCATTTTCACATTTGCAGATGCTTAAGAGACTAGTCAATATTTTATCCTTAATGTTTTAATGAGGTGGGAGGACTAATGGATTCACACGTTGATGGAAATGCAGAGATGCAGGGAAAGGTGGTATAGACATAGAAGCTTCACATCTTGGAAAATGGAGGTCCACAGAGAACCTTTTGTTGGTCACTTGCTCTTTAGTGTCCTGGCCATGACTAAACTCAAGCCTGTAGCTTTCCTAGTTTAGTGCTACTTTTAGTATAACTTGGTGTCTCTATAGCACTTTCATTATAGATCCATTCTCATGGCATCTCTTTTGTAAAATACTTTCTTTTGAAATGAAGCTTTAGTTTGTTAGTTACGTTATATTTATAAGAATATTGATTAAAATTACTACCCAATATTAACTTTAATTACTTTAAAAGTTTTTATTAATACGTGTTTATAGTACATGATTACATTCACTATAGGAAGTTGGTACATATTACATAACACATCTTAATTCTTCTCATGTCCCTTTCCCTTCCTCTGCCTCCACCTAACCTTGTTTTAATTTTTTAGGTACAGCTGTTCATTTTTAACTGTGGAAATTGATATTTAGAACCTTTTGGTTCTTTGAAAAAGTCTGTTTGGACTTTATAGAGTCTCTTTGTTTTAATAGTCCAGCCATTATTATTTCTTGGCACATATTAAACATTTTTGTTAATATCTTCTGTTCAGTAGTTCTGATGTTTTATATCTTTATGATTCTGATTCAACTGCCTGTGTTTCTGCCAGCTCTTATTTATGGTACTTTGTTTCCCCGTGTATTTTTGTGATTTTTTTTTTTTTAACTCTGAGGTCAAATCTCTTGAAACTTTAGGAATTATTTGTAGGTGGATTAAATTTATCTTTTTCCAGAGTGAATTTTGTGATTCTGCTATTTATGGGGTAGAAAGTGGCACTGTTAATTTGGGATTTCTTTGGACTAAATCCCGTGCTTCAGATGTTTTTATTTAAAGTCACAATTTGTTCTAATTTAGGTTGTCAACTTGTGGTTGTAAATTTTGAGAAGAGATTTATTTCCTCTTTCTCTTCCCCTCCCAGGACTAAGGTAGTCAGTAAAGTTTCCTTGTGGCACAGTATTATTTCTCATTCCCTCTTTACACTGGAGATACAACCCTTTGAGACCTCTTGTTATCCTTGGATGTTGGGTGGGACACAGGATACCTGTGTCTTGTATTGTTTATCATTCCATTTATCTGTTACACACTAAAAGTCACTGGGGTTGAAAAATACTTTAAATGTGAAATCTGTTTTTGATGATTGCTTGTCTCTGTGGTTCCCCATTAGTGTGGTTTTGGGAATTTCTATGAATTTCTTCTTCCTTCACTGGTTCACTTAATTTATTTTTTAAATTTTCATTCACTTTTTTTTTTTTCCCCATCCAGAGGGTCATAAGTATGTAATTGCTTCTTCACAATAAATTGTGTAGTATAGGTGTTATGGCTAAAATGATCTTTGGCCAGAGTTACAAAATGAGAACAGAACAGTCAGGAAAAAAATTATTATGTGTATTATGTACTCAGACAAAACAAAGCAATCCTGATATCTGTCAGAGATCTAGAGCAGAGTTTATTTTTAATTAAAAAGTAAAAATGATACAGGATTTCAAGACAATATTAGAATATTAACAATGGTCAGTGTGGTTGTGTATGGTTTTTTTTTTTTTTTTTTTTTTGCAGCACCAAGGATTGAACTCATGACCTTGCGCTTGCCAGGCAGGCGCTTAGGCCACTGAGCTAGATCCCCGGCCCCTTGTGTATGGTTATTTTCAAAGTAGTTGTTTGGACTGCCAGACATGTGTATGAAAAGATGATCAAACAATGGAAGCACAAACCATTCTTTTTGATGGACTAACAGAGATTAGTAATATAATTATCTTGTGTACACACACATACAATACTTTTTTTTTTGAAAAGAATACAACCAAACAAAATAAAACAGAGTATAGTCAGTCACAACAAAACAATGAACATGGTACATGACTTTTAAACAGGGTAAAAAGCAATCGATAATGGCTACCATAATGCCTCTTGTTACCTGCAATATACATGCCCATACCATCAGGGATAAGTAAAATCAAACAAAATAAAACAGTACAAACAAAACAAAACAAAGCAGAGCAATGTAAGCAATATAGAACTTCAAGATACTAGTAAAACAGCAGTGGCTACCAGAATATTTGCCTACACCTTCAGACATATTACAGTCAAACAACACAGAATAGAGTAAATAAAACAAAACAATGAAAGCAATACAGGGTTTCTAAACGAGAAAATTGGACATCCTCGATGACCGTAATTATATATTTTGTTATCTTTAAAATAGCTGTCCTTGCCATCAAGTATAATAAAATCAAACAAATCAGAATAAAACAAAGCTAATCAGAACAATGAAGACAATACGAGTTTCAAATCATGATAATAGATTAACAGGGGCCACTTCCTTCCCTTTTTAGATAATTCCTCCCCTTTAACTTTCCCAATATGTATTGTGCATTTTGGATCCCACTAACACCTTTAGTTTGTTATACTATGGAGACAACATGAAATTCACCCATGTGACTCTGAACTATTTCATTCATGAGCATTATCACCAGTTGCCTCTATCCACCTACAAGAACCTTGAGGTTATCTTCCTTCATAGCTGAGTAGGTTTCTATCACATAAAATACCTTGTCTTTATCCATTCTGCAGTTGATGGGCAGGCTACCCCTACTTTTTTCTGGCTCCCTGTCACATAGGGCATGGTTCTCTCTCCTTTGACTTTCAATCTATGAATTTTCTTTCTAGTTAAATGTATTTCTTGTGTAGAGCATATTGATGGATCCTGTCTCCTGATCTACTCTGCCTGTGTTTCTTTCTATTGGTGCCTTGAGACCCTCTTGCACTGCATTGTCTCTGCCATGCTATTTTCCTGCTTTTGGCTCTCTATTTTTCTTCTCCATTCAATCGACTGGCTCCACTTGATGGTCCCCCTCTGTAGTTGTATCTGAGACCGTGGTCCTTTTCCTCTCCCTCTAGAATGTCCTGTAGTATTCTTTGTAGGGTTGGTTTGGTGGTCATGAATTCCTTGAGTTGTTCTTTGTCATGGAAGTATCTTGTTTCTCCATTAATTTTGAAAGAAAGCTTTGCAGGGTACCTCAGTCTGGGTTGGAAGTTGTTTTCTTTCAGGATGTGCAGTACTTCACTCCAGCCTCTTCTTGACTTCATGGTTCATGGTTTATGTTGAGAAGTCTGCAGTGATTCTGATGGGTTTTCCTTTATAGGTGATCTCTTTCTTTTCTCTAACAGCTTTTGATATTCTATTCTTACGGTTAATACATTGTGTCAACTTGAGAAGTTTAGAAGTTTAACTGAGAGACTCAGCAGGGAGCCAGGGTTCTTACTTTGTAAATATCCTCTTCCTGTGCAAAGGAGGGCAAGGAGATTTTGTGAGTGTTACACCCACCCTGAAGGTGTGTGTGGTGGGGTGGCCGGTGTACAATTTAAGAGAGGAGAAGAGGCTTATGTTTCCCCCCGTTTTGCTCTGGCTGCTGCCTTGAAGTGTTGCCCCGTGCCATGTTAACCCTGCCTTGGAGCCAGCTGATTATGGACTGAAATCCCCTGAAACTAAGTTAAATAAACCTTTTCTTCCCTAATTTTGGGTGTCAGGCGTCTTTCTCAGCAACGTAAAAAGTAACCAAGACAATTGTTGAGTAGAATTTCTGGGATCTTGATTATTATATGTCGATGTAGATTTGTTTTGGTTATGGCTAGCTAGAGTTCTGTATGCCTTATTTACTTGAATGTCACTTTCTTTTTTCATGCTTGGGAAATTCTCAGAAATTATTTCCGTAAATAAGGTCCTGATGTCATTTGTCTTGACCCCTGCTTTTTCACTCACATTTTAAATTCTTAAAGTATACTTATTTGAGTTGTCCTGCAGCTGTTGAATTACTTCCTGAGTCCTTGTTATTTTTAAGAGATCTTTCCTTTTGTGATCACAAGCTGCAAACCTGTCTTCAAAGTTTGAAAGTCTATCTTCAGTTTTTTTCAAGTGATTTTGCCATCTTTCAATGGAATTTTTAATTTTCTGGACATCTCTTTGAATCTGTTTCATGCATTCTAAATCTCTCTTATATTGTTCATTCATGGTTTCCCTCATTTTCCTATGCTCCGCTATTTTTTTTATCTGTGTCTTCTTTAGAGATGCTTAGTATTTCTTTTATTATAGTTTTCATTTCTCCTTTTACCTGGGATAGAATTTCTGTTCTAATTTCTCTTATAGCTTCATGAAGTTGTTTCTTCACTTCAGTTGACATCACTTCAGTCATTTCAGGTGTGCAATTCTTGATCTCCTCTGTGTTTACCTCTCGTGGAATTGCACTGCTTGGGTTGGATGCCAGAGATTGCCCTCTCCCTGTTCGTCTTGGCGTGTTCCTGATTTCTTCCACACACCTCAGTAGTGTGGTCCCAGGCACCCCGGGACTGGCCACAACTTCTCCTAAGTGAGACTGTTTGGCCTTTCTGGCCAGTGCTGGCTACGGTCATCTGACGGTGGGCTCCTGTGCCTCTGCACTGAGCTGGGTATTGACCCACCCGAAGTTTGCATGGAAGCATAACTGTCTAGGGCCTGCAAATCCAAGCTGGCCAGGAACCTACATGATGCTGTCTGGAATGTGCACGGGAGCGGATCTTTGGCCAGACATCTTCTGTGGGTCCACCCACATCCTGGAGCTGCCGGATGACTGGTTTTTCTGGCCAGTGCTGGCTATGGGTATCTGATGGTGGGCGCCCGTGCCTCAGCCCTGAGCTGGGTACCAGCTCAAAAGGGTCTCCAGCATTTGCACAGGAGTGTAACTAGCCAGGGCCTGTGGATCTAAGGTGATTAAGAACCTATGGGATGTTGTCTGGAATGCACAGGGGAGCTTGGTCCAAGCAACTTCCGCAGATCCGCCCACAACCTGGCACTGCTGGCAGAAGTGGGTAGCAGTCTTGGCCCTGGGTGTAACCTGCCAGACTCGAAAATGGCGCCTGGCCAATCACTCTCTCTCGTGTGGAGATCTAGTTCCTTGCACTCACCACCAGCCAGCGCTGATCTCCGCGTCTGCATTGTCTTTCACCCCTGCGCCTTTCTGCAGAAACTTCCGGGGTCGGCTGCGACTGCAACTGAGATCGGGACCATGTGTCTCCAGGCTTAACAGCCCTTCTCGCAAGGTGAATCTGGCTCCAGGCTAAGGC
>RJWT010004010.1:0-34612 GCA_004365215.1 Cuniculus paca
TTTTTTTTTTTAATTTTTATTTTATTTTAAAAAACAAAACAGAAAAAAGGATAGAAATAATACAGAATTTGAAACAAAACAAAACAACAGTAAGAAATCAACACTAGTTAATATGCTGCATATTGTTATCTTAGAAGTAGTTGTTCAGGTTACAAGATCTAGGCATAAAAAATGATCAAACAATCAAACAATGACAGCACAAACTGTTCTTTTTGATGAACTAAGAGAGATTAGCAGTATAGTTACCTTGCACACATATACATACATACAGTCATATGTGTAAACCTACATACATATAATCTTTTCCTTTCTTTCATTTCTCCTTGAGCACTAATTTTTCTTTCTCAAAGTTTTGCCTCCACTAGAGTCTAGGGGTGGCACTACTCCAGTTTGGAAAAGGTTCCGTAGACCTGATATAGAAGGTAGAATTAAAGTACTACATTATGCCTCTGGGTTTCCTCTGAAATTTTGCTTTAGCAAACTGCCTGGGAGATTCTAGCCAACCCCTGCATTTCGTGAGGGACTTTTGAGATTGGCATCTGGAGAGCACCTTGGGTGGTCTAAGGAGTGATTCTGTCCACTTCTGCATCTGCTCATTGGTGCCACTTTGAACACTTGGCAGAGGGATGTGCTTCCAGGGACTGTCCAGTGGCCACTATGCACCAACTGCATACCAACCATGGCTTTGTATCACCAACCAAAGCAAGCCTAAAAGCTTTACCCTGACAAAAATTTAAGTTTCCTTGAAAATCAGAGATATTTTGAAACAAATTTTTTCACAAGGTTTTTTTTTTGCTTTTTATATAGCAGAGTCACAGTTTTGAATTGCATAGATATGAAAGCTCCATGCACAATAAAAAGTATGATTATATATTTAAGCAAATCTTTCAAGTAGTTAAAATTTTTGTTTCCAAATGCATTTGTATATAGTGTAAGCATGTTACTTCTACCTGAGGAACCTCTAAGGCTTTCTGCTTTTTCCAGCATTGCTATTGTGATTGGTGGAAGTCCCAGGTGCTCTAATTAGTGGTAACCTTAGCTTCCGTGGTGGAAACTACGTACGTTCCTCTAATTCTCATCTGAGTACAGATCCTGCACTTTCTTCTTCATTTTGCTCCTCTTTGATCTGGTTGGCCTTTTTCTTTATTAGGAATTACATTCGTTCCCTTTTTGCTACCCAAATCATTCTCATTCTGCCTGAGGTCTTTCTGTCTCAAACAAAAGCTTGCTGAGTTCTTACCATCCTTTTCTATGGCTTGCTTCTCTTACTTACAGTTTTACTAAGCAAATAAGCTTGACTTTTTATTTTCTTGGCACACCTTGAAAAATCCTGATTAGCATTCTAACCTCAGAGAAGCAAGGACAGTTCTTACCCAGAACTAGACTTGAAGTTATATGTGATGTTTTCTTCAAGTGAAGGGAAATCAATTAGTCTAACTACTACCTACCTACTACTAACTACAGCCACTTTTTCCATGGAGATGTGTGTGGGGGTTAATTTGTCTGATTGGTAAATAAAGAAGACCAAACTGGGTGCAGGCAACACTGCTCTTTTTACTGGTGGCGGAAAACATTAATTCTTGGCTATTCTCTGGGAGAAAAGACTTGTCCAGTTCTATGGGAGGAGTCTGCATGTCTGCCTAAGGTGCTGGCACAATTCAGGCATTTTGGGCTCTTTTACTCAGCTGTATCTTTCAATTTAACCTTTATGGATAATAACAATGACATTTTAGAGTTTAGTCTGCCATTCCTTTGTGTTATTTTTCAAGTTATTCAGGGCTCAAGTTATGAGGAAAGGGACGGTATTTATTGGGAATGCTATAACCTGAAAGTGATGGCCTAGGCATAGATGAGCTGAAGCAGAAGATAGCCATCACCCACAGTGCATGCAAATGTACCTCTCTGACTGGTGTTACTCATTTCACTTTAACTGGCTAAATTTCAGGATAAGACCACTCCAAAACAGACTCTCAGTTCCTCAATGGGGTTATTTGGTAAAATATTTTTGGCTATCATCCAAGTGCTCAAATATGCAGGTCAAAAGAGATACCTTGATTATAGCACTGTGAACATTTAGCAATTTTTTCTGATTAAAAAAATTGTCTAAAAGTTTCACCAGCTCCAAGAAGCTACTCCTGGAACTCAACATGGGCTTGGGGCCACTGAAAATGTTGGTCTCATGGTTCACCATGGCTGGAGTCCCTAAAGTCCATCCCATATGAACATTAGAGCCATTTCTGAGTTAGAAGGAGAGACCAAGATGAAACTTCATATGATTAAAAAGATAGAATTTAGATTAAAAGTTCCCTCCATCTATAGCCTTCCCTGTGTATTTCTGTTGTTTCCAGCATATGGAGTTACATAATTCCAAGAGAAGTTCAATAGTGTCAGAGTTGGGTTATTGCTACCACATCAATGAAAGAGTTGAGTTTGAAATTAAGAGACTGGTAACAAAGCAACAACAACTCTGTGAAAAGCCTTAAATTATTCTCAGAGGATTTAGGTTTTAGGTTTTAGGTGGGTCAAAGAACAACAGTGACTAAAAAGGAAATGGTTAAACTTTCAAACTTCCTGTCTCTCAAGCAGCGTATTAGACTGCGTGATGCAGGCCTGCAGACGACCTCCCAGCAGACAGGTGGTCGATAGTCTGGAGTCTCAGGCATGATTCTCTAAGAGACTGAATGGACAATATCTAGGATTACATACTTGTATGGTAAGGCATATGCAACTGTTCCCAAGAAATGAAGTCAAGTGTCTGATTTTCTGAGAAAAGTTTGCATTTAGGATTTCACTATGTATCTTCATTTCCTCCTCTGCCTAGATGTAATACATATATAAAACACGTGAATTAGAGCCTTGGCATCAACTGCTCATAAGAGGTCTCTATTATTATATGATTTGAGACATAACAATGTTAACATCATGAAGATTGTAATCAGTTACTCGTGATTCCTACAGAGAATCTCAGAAATGTAAAGAGATCTCATATAAGGCTAGAGATCCTTTTGAGGTCTTCACACGAAGTCTACTTTTATGACCTGAGTCTTTCTAGGTATGTAGTTTTGGAAGAATCTCTGCATTGCTCTTTATGTCAATGTGAAGACATGTGGGAGATGGAGAAAGAAGGCAGGAATCCTTCTTCCAAAAATGCAGTCTTCATGAGTTTCTGTGTCAGGGGTACACAGGGAAGCTGACAATGTGCTACCATTTTATGTGGGTGGAGGCTGAGTGGTCCATGTTACGGGAGACATATTTCATAGACTTGAAGAATATTGCAGACAGGAGAAGGTATCAGTTTATCTAGTTCAACTCCTCCATTTTTTTGTGTGAGTAAACTGAATGGGACTCACAGAAGTAAAGTGAGTTGCTCAATGTTATTCATTGAATTGGTGGAGGCAAGCCCAGAATTGAAGTGTCCTGGTAGCTAATGAGAATGTTCTGCATCATGTGAACTACTTTTCCTGTGTTATGGTCATATCTTCTATGTGTATTCTTATTCTTAGGAATTTGTAGACTGGAATTGGTAGTTGTATTAATGTTTTATTTAATAGAAAAAGTCACTACAAAGTTATTGGCTTCAAACACCATGTATTTATTATTATCAGATTTTGTGAGTTAATCTAGGCACGAGTTAGCTATAGCCTCTTCTCAACATCTTGCAAAGCTGTAAGATATTGGATGAGTTGTGCTCCCTTTTGAAGCTCAGAGTCCTAAATCAAATTCATAAACTTATTTTCAAGTTCAGTTCTTTGCGTTTATAGGATTATGGTCTGTTTTCTTGCTTGTTGTCAGCATCAAGATCCATGCCATGTGGGCTTCTCACAACACGGTAGCTTATTCTTCTTGGCCTGCAGTAGAATTTTTCCTTCCAAGAGGATTTCAGTCCCTCTTTTTAAAAATTTTACCTGGTTGAGTCAGTTCTATCCAAGATAATCTCCCTTTTGATCATTTCAATTCAACTGTTTGAAGACCTTGATTACATTTGCAAAATCTTTTCATCTTTTCCGAATAATATAGCATAGTGATAAGAGTGACATCCCATCACATTCAATTTCATCATACGTTGGAGGGAAGGAGATTATACTAAGTTATAAAACCAGAAAGCAGGGATCTGGCAGAGCATCATAGAATTCCACTAATCAGAGTAGTACAGTATTGATGAAGGAAGACTTCTCATGAGGAGAGGATACCTGAAGCTGAGAGTTGAGGGATGACACAGTGGTTTCTAGTTTTTCCTTCATCCTGTGAGTTACTCAAGGGTACATTATTGATGCTTCTTTTATTTATATTCCTGATACATTATACTTTACCTGGCACATCATGAGAACCCAGTTTTCGGTATGGAATTATATGTGCATGCCAAAGAAACCAGTCTGAGCAAAGTCTTAGAGATTTAACAAAGCACTTTGAGTTTCAGGAACTACTTCACAGTCAGGTTTAGGAGAAACAAGAGATTGTGAAACTGCCGTGGAAATTTATTCCATATTATTGCCAGTGGATTAAGAAACTCAGCTTTCAGATCTGGTTATTGCTGCCTATCACTCCCAGTATTGCATCTTGGATAAATTCTCCTAAATGCTTTGGTAGACGACCCCAGGGGTTATAATGCTAACCCAATTGATGCATCACGGTCATTGTATTCTCCTGCGTCCTAGATACCACTGCATTTGCTAACATCCTGAGACATTATGGCTTAATAAAGAAAAAACAATTCAAATACCATTGTTTTAAAAGTCATTTCAAGAATCCTTGAAGAGAGTTGGAATTATGGTTATTATTCTTTTAGCTTACAATGAGCATCAAGCAAGAGGAGGAAGGAAAATTGCTTAAGTCAGACCCCACAGCTAAAGGTAAAAATTGCCTAGATTCTTTGAAAACTTAGTTTGAGAGCACTTCTAGTATTTGGCTCAGCTAAAGGGAAGGGAGCTTTGTTAGAGAATACAATGACAGCTCTGGAAAATAGCAGCCTCTATGGCTTTCTGACACAGGGATCTTAGATGTAGGAGGGGAAGCAGGTTTGTGAAAGGCTACTGTATTTGGAAAAAAGCCTTGGTTTAAGTAAAAAAAAAAAAAAATAAACAAACAAAAAAAAAACTTGGAGCTTTGTAAGTTTGGAAATGGACAGAAATAGATATTCCTTGGCAGATCTACCTGGTGTTTGTACTTAGAGAACTGTGATAAAAGTAATAAATCGCACATTTTTTCCTATACAAGTCCAGAAATATCTAATTCTAATGAAGTTTTAGCTTAACTGTTTACCTTATTTTCTTCTATGTCCCTTATGTAACATTATCCTCTTTTTCTTTTCTCTTTTCTAGTAATTAGTACAAAAAGTAAAACTGTAAGTGCTATTCTTTATTAATAACAGCAGTAAAACTTGCACGATCACAACTACCACTACTATTTTGGAAACTTCCCAAATGAAGTGTCTTTGTTTTGTGAGTCCATTCCATAACAGAGTCACCTTGACAAATTGAAGGATTACAAAATTTTTCCAGAGTAAAGATTGCATCCACTCTGTCTAAGAAATATAATCTAATGATTTTCTCTTTTCTTATGTTTTGCCCAGTAGGTAATGTTTGAGCTAATGGACTAGGAGAAATCAATTTCCCTTTAACTATCTAGGACTCAGACTCTCTGAACAACTAGGAATCTTTCATATACTGTTCCTGAAATTTGGATGTGCAAAAGGATATCCTGAGTTGTTTATTGAAAATGTAAAAAGACTTGCTCTCTTGGTGTAAAAGAATTCACATTTTAAAAGAAACTTGATTCAGGAGATCCACACTTAGAGAAATATGACTGATAACATAGCTTAGGGGAACAAGGGCCATTTTTTTTTTTCGTTGTAGTGCTGGGTATTAAACTCATGGCCCTTGAATACACTAGGCAAACACTCATTTAACCTTCCTTTTTTCGGTCAAAAAGAGCTGACTCTGGTTCTTGAAAGATCTACTTGCTTAAAGAACACTGTGTTTCCTCCAAGGATTCAAAACATTTTTTCTTTAGGTTAGGGCCAGAAGTAAGGCAACTTACTAGTGAAGATTTTAGCTTATGCTAAAGGGCACATTTTTTTCCTGATAGATCCAAACATGCCCAGGGCAATAAATTTAGAGAGCTCTTTCTTTATCCTCATACAATTTTGATTAGGTTACCTGAATCCCCTGAATCAGGCATTCCAGAAATCCATGATCTAAAGTTGGAATGCTGTCCTATAAAGTAAAATGAAAAGCCCCTAAAGCCCTCCATGCTTCTGCTAACAACCTTCTTTGAAAAGCAGGAAGTAATTACTTTTTCAAGTAAGCTCATTGGTGTGTGATGGAGCGTGTTGACATTACACTCCGTTTCTGGAGGTCTGACCCACTGTACTGACTTCCGTTGACCTGTGTGGAAGCCTTCCAGGCCATTGCTCTGGTGTTGACTTTCTTCTCAACTTAATCTCATACCTTCCTCTGGCTCCTGACCAAGTCCACTGGGCAGTGGGGCTCACACAGAAACTCCGAAACATGAAAACAAATTTGCTATCTTCTCCCACCCAAAACTAGTCATATTTTATTTCTCATTCTTCTATAATTTTGCAAATAATAGTCCTAAAATTCTATTGTTCTTCTTAGCATCTTTTGTTTAAACGTTTTATTTTCCTATTGCACCATGCTAACCCAAGCTCTTAACATCACATGTGAAATATCACAAGCAGCCCTGCACATCAATTTCTTTTTACTAATGACTTGTCTGGCATGGACACACAAACCTACACATGATAGATGGAGAGATCTGGATATTATTTAGCTCTTGGGAAAAATAATCTCTTCTGAGATTTTGATAGATTGAAAAATTTTTGGATTCCAAAACATTCTACCTATTTACTGTTCATAACCACCATACATATTTCTGCATCAGGGAAAGTTTCCTTTTCAGCAGTTTAGGCTGCAGGTAGTTTAGCTCTTAGGGGACTTCAGGGAATGACAGCCTTCCTGTTTCACACCTCACTGCCTTGTGCAAACCTAACCATTTTCTCCCCCAGTCCCACAGCGGTCCCTATGCAAAAACATGTGTGTGTGTGTGGGGGGGGAATGACAAGGGCACATAAATCCTACAATCACTGCATAATCTCAAACATAGAAGCTGATTCTAGCTGAGGTTCCTGTATGTTTTGAGAGTTGCATTGAATTACCTTGAATCTCCCAATAGTATAGCCAGTGAAAGTGCGAAGCAACCCTGAATTTCTGTTACACCTCAAGGGATGTGTTTTCCTAACCTTCATCTTTCATACTTAAAACTTCATCTCCTTCTCCAGCATCATCTCTCAGACTCACACAGTGTGAGTTGATTAGACTTGAAGGACAGTTTTGCATTGTTTTGGGGCATTGGTAGCTAACATCACACTTAAGTCTCTATCTTCTTCTCCCTGAACACCTTTGCCTGTCATTGTCTGCCTCCCATAATTGCTTTCAGAAGCTCCAAATTCTTTCATGCAATTTTCCCTTTTTCTTTAAGCCTCAGTATCAACTAGCCCTCAGTTTTTGGATTAGATAAAGAAAGGTGAGATGGCTTTGGGAGAGGGTAAGACTTACCTCCAACTCTTAAGTTCTCAATTTTTTTTAAAATTGTCATTATGTACATTTACCAACTCCACAGAAGGAATGCAAACATTATCTGTTGCAAACAGGTACTAATAAAAAGTTCTATCTTTTTTGTTAGCCACTGAAGTTAAAACATTTTGTCTATCTTAGTACGTGCATAGATCATATACGAATGAAAATATACATATTACGCAGGATACATATGCATATGTAAGAAATATATGAAATAGAAAAAAAGAAAAAAAGTCTGCCTGTCTTTTGCACATATACACAGAATATACATCAAAATGTTAATCTGAGTGATGGCATTATGGGTGATATTTATGTTCATTCTGATGCTTTATTGTAATTTTAACATTTATATGTGTTGTTTTGTAATATAAAACCAATGAACTATCCCAAAGCTTGCCTGCTATCAAGAGTCCACTGCCCCATTTAGCTCAGATGCAAAGCATAATCTTTGCCTTGTCCCCCTGTGACTAGGGAATCATTTGTTTTCTCTGAGTTATTGGGGATAGAAAATTGAACATTAAATGTGTGCCCATGGAAGTCACTGGGAAACTTGACAAAGCTTTCTCAATGTCGTGGTGGTGATTACTCTGATTTCCAAGTGAGTTTAAATACAATGTCTTAAAAAATACTTGACCTATGAGGTGCAGCAGCACATGCTAGTAGTTCCAGCTACTTGGGAGCCTGAGGTAGGAGGATCATTTGAACTCAGCACTTCAAAGCCAGACTGAACAATACAGTGATTCCCCATCTCAGAAAAAGAAAGACAATAAACACATGATTTATAATTTTCTAGAAAGTTAAGAACTAAGCCACTTCAGGACCTCAAGAATGCAAAACATCTTTTTCACCATTTTAAAATATGAGTATCTGGTAATGTGGCTCAGCAAGTGACAGGTGGATAGAACAGAATGGACTCACTGTAGGTTTTGAATGAGTTGTAATTTTTCCTTTAGGAAAGGTATATTAAATGCATTTCTGCATGGCATTAATGAAGGTGATGCTATTTATCAACTAGGAGCAGGCCCATGGAATTATTTCTGCAGAGGGAGACAAGGATTTTGAAACACACTTTAGTACCCCTCATGTAGCTCTTTGTGTCACTAAGGAACTCATTTTCAAGACAGTGAGCCAGTCAGGAGATAGTATTAAGCATAAGAATTGAGTTCAGACAGTTATAAGTCTGAATTCTAAGATATTGTTACTTGCTGGCTTGTCACCTCAGACAAGGGTTTAATCTGCAGAGCCTCAGTTTCCTTTTCTGAAAATGGGAATAATGATGTTTATCTATTGACTAGTTAGTAGAACTAAATGGGGCAATATATGTTCACGAAGGCAACCTTTACCTGTAAATGTTAATCCCCGCTCCTTGTGAAACAGCAGATGTAGACATTTGTCTTTAAGAGTTGAGTTTTAGACCTCGGTCTTGTGAGAATAGCACTAACCAACCGGTCCATCTCAGCCTTTAGTCATCCATAATGTTACATGCAGTGACTATGTTGTGGCATTTTTGTCATGATGTCGTGTTGTGTCATATGATAGATGCTGTGATGTGATATCGTATAATGTGATATTTTACTAGGTGGCTTTCCTACAACTGAAGGGAAAGCAGACATCTCTGCCATCAGGTAAAAATCACTTATCAGACCATCATTTTCCTCCTCTAGATACAGATGCAGATGCTGATCATGTCATGGTGTCAGCTATGCAAATAAGGCCCTGATCACTGACATGACACCTACATGGTTGAACATGAATACTCACAGGGACCTAGCAATGATACCATCAGGAATCCACAGGAAACATTTCACATATTTCCAGTTTTGTCTTTTTCATTTCCCCTTCCATCTCAAAATATAGGCTCTGAAGATAAAGTATCTCATTATGTTGGAGACTAAAAAGAAAGGTGTTAAAGGTGTTCCAGCTTTTGACCATCATGTGGGTAACAGAGCCTCAAAGTAAGCAGACTAGGTTCCCTTACACAAACGCAGAGACTCACAGGCAGCACTGCGGCAAAAATTATGCTGTTGCTACAGTAAGACCAGTAGGTGGCACTGCTGCTCTATGGGTCACTTCTGAGGCACCCCCCCCCCCCCCACGCATAAAGAAGAAAGTTGCATTTCAAATGGTGAAGTATTTTAATCATGCTGGTGCAAGGGTCTGCTAAAAAGAGTAGCCCCTTATTACATCGGTCAGGAGTCAGCTTCTCTCAGAAGAGGCTTGGCTCATTTGACCTAGGAAACGGAAGGCTTAGCTCCACCGAAGAGACTGAAGATCAGAGGGAGATTTGCAAAGAGCAGGGCTTTCCATTCCCCCATGGAGAAATAAGGTTAGTGGTCTGGAGACAGCAAGCAAAAAACAGCACAACTAAAGATATTAGCCCTGGAGAGCCCTGAGGTTAATGTGGATGATAAGAGCCACAAAACCCTACTACATACTAATTTGGTTTGTTAACTTACTACATCCTTGAGAGAATATTTTTTCTCCCCTGGACTGAATGAAGAATTCTCTTGAGCAACACAGTTTTTGTACAGGAGATTAAGTAGCGTAGAAAATTACAGCCCTGCATTTGTGCTGTCTGAGTTAAGGTGGTGTCAGCATTCCTATTTTAAGCCATTATTCTCCAGGATTTGAGTTTGCCTGGAACACACAGATTTGGACCCAGTATTACACATGCAACACATGTGGTCTGGGTGAGCTCATGTGACAGCCAAAGCATCCCAGGAGAAATGGGCCCCTGGAGTTGATTCACTAGCATTCTTTGACAAAAACAGGCAACAGACATAAGTTAGAAGTTCATGGCCAAAATACATAATTAGTTTTAAAATGCTGCAAGAAGATTCATAGTGCAAAGAGTTAGTGCTCATGCATGACAACTGAACTGACAAAACTCATTCTTACTAGCTTTTAATGATTACTTGGACCAATAGACTGTGAACTAAGATAGGTCTCTATGAAAAAATAATGGTCCTAAAGAGTAGCTGGGTAATAAATACGTATTTTCAAAATTGGTTAGCACATGGAGATGAGCTTTACCTTGAAAGGCCAGCTGGCTGGGTTATATGATGAGAGTAAAAATGCCTGACAATGTATAGGGGCTCTTACATGTGCTAAATATGCTCCTTGCAGTCATAAGGGAGGGAACTCTACAGAGGGTTTGTATGGCCCAGACACTATATATTATTCCAGTGATGACTTCCACAATAGTCTGTGTGTAACAAAAGCGATCATTCCTATTTTAGAGATGAGAAAATGGAGGTTTCTCCAGGTGAAGCAATTCTAATGGGGTACTCAGTAGGCAAGTGCCAGAGATGTGAGTGCAAGGTTGTTCAGCTGGAAGCCCATGATTTTTCCACTTCAGTAGATCATTCACCTCTTCCTTAGAAGACATTTCATTCCCTTTCAATTCATATTTGGTTTTGACAAGGCTACGTAAGCTCAGTTTTCTCATCTGTAGAATGCAGATAAGGTTATCTGGTTCTCAGAGTTGAGAAAGTGACTTAGCATAGTGCCTAACACACAGAAAGCACACCTCAGATGCCATCACCACTATTCATTGTTGCTGTGACATTTGGCACAAAATGCAAAGCAAAGGCATGGTGACAGTGAGCTTTGATTGCAACTATGCCTTTCCGCTTTTAAGGAAATCGTGCCACAGAAGTGTTAGTTTCCTCAATTTGTTCAGATTCATGAGGTGCAAGAGTAGAGTGCATACATTGATTTTCTAGCCAATAAGTAGACAAAGACCAAGAGAGAAAACAGGCATGGAAAATTGCATGTCAATACTTAAAGAAACACAGTGATTGCAGTAATTGAGTGGAACCAAAAGAAGTCACATGTGTGATTAGTGTGATTATCAGCTACTCCTAGGGTTTCGGTGCTGGTCCTCCCTTCATGGTTTTGAAACCAACTAGGTAAGATTGTAAAGATATGCTACCTTTACCTCAAGTCCATTTTTAGGTAGATTATTATACATGTAAAATGAAGTGGCTCAAGAAACAAACTATACCAAGAGTTTTTCACAAGCAGTGCATATGCAGCAATGCTTCAGGCTTCTTGTGGCTATCATGATGCCAGGAGGTCCCCAAGGGCCTTTGTGTTGTGGAGGTCACAATGGTGCTTCGGGAACAGAGTTTCCTACTGGAGGATTAGGTTAACAGTTTGCAAGGAGATCGCATTTGGCAGGAAGGATGAGGGGGGCAGGACAGAGAAGAGGTGGGGCAGGGCAGAGTAAGAATGCAGAACAGTAAGGAAAATACATACTCAGAAATAGAGGTGGAGGAGGAAGAACAGCTTAGAGAAGAATCTGCCCAAATCTTCTGTCTTAGATCAGTCACAAGTGAGAATTTTCTACACAGTATTTTCAATCTCACATGTACTATAACCACACCAACACACACACACACACACACACATGCACACATGCACACCCCTTAATCCTTAGAATGATCCTTGAAAAAGGAGTTACCTGCATGTGCCTCATACTGTGCTAAGTGACTCATTAACTCAAACAGTCCTACTACAGAGATATTTCATTTTTCCTCATTAGGCATGAGGAAACGGACTCAGCCTTTGGCCACATAGCTGACAAAAGCAGAGCAAAAACCTGTCCCCCAAACTTTCACTTTTTCTAATTAGGTCAGTGCTGAGTTTTCATTGCTGTACGAGATGTTGACAGCAGTATCATTCTCTGAAGTTGGTTGTGAGCACAAAAACGGACAAAATTGACTCTGTAATGCCCCTTGAATGGAGACTTGTACATAACAAATGCTCAGAAAATGATATTTTGTCTTGGTCCTTTCATTAAGCAGTCAGAATGTATTAGCCTAATGCCTTCCAGTCAATTACCAAGCTGGGCTTCATTCAAACCCTTGTACTTTGGAAGAAAAAGTTGTTTGCTTTTTTTATAAGAGAAAAACTTTAATTTTATGAAACAGCCTCTAAGAGACCCTGAGAGACTGGTGAGAATCGAGTTTTCAGTTTCATTACAAATAAAAACAATAGAAAGTGCTGGACAAGGCTGGGTAATCAATTACAGGTGACTGTCAGGAGTCGATTTACTGGGAAGCAATCTAGAAGCACAGTGATATTGAAACACAGTGTGAACTCACGTTGTTTCTTAATGGTTCTGGCCCTCTGGGTTTAGGCAGATGTGTGGGACGCAGGCTTCTTTAAACTACATTATTCTACCTCCTGAGGGATTCCAATTCATCTCCACAAGCTCCTCTACGTACCATGCAGGCTGTCACTAGTACAAAGTATGTTTTAGAGGGGACAGTAGTAAGATTTAGAATAAGAATTCAACTGCTGTTTAATGCAAAGGAAACACACTGATGCTAAGTAGAGATCTGTGCAAATTAACATCATCTGGGTTAATAAGGCTGATGCAACAGAGTTTAAAATTGCTTCCACAATTAAAGAGCCAAGGAAATCTATATGTTTGGGTCTCAGTGAACATACACCAAATAGAAATGAAGATTCTTTGTTTTACTAAAAGTAAAAAAAGAGAGTGGTGTAAAATAACCTAATCAAGCACATTCTTCATTCCACTTGGCCTGCAGAAGCCTATTTATAGAAACATCAGTAACACCATTGCTTTCTTAGCAGATTCACCCACATCTTGGCATATTACTTGGCATGGAGGAAAAGCCACCCATTTTTACACTCAGGGGCTCTGTGTTTGGCATTCAGTAATTATTTGCTGTTCTGTGGTTACTATAGATTCATTTTAGAGTAGAAAATTGAGGCCCAGAAAGTCAAGATGCTTAGAGACACTGACAGTGAGTAGTAGTTTGTATCAGATCAGATGTGCTCGCCTCTGGATTGCGTTTTACAATCAGGCTTAGTGGCACTTTTGTTCTCATTGACTAGTGACTCTTGTAGGGTTGCCAACCACATCTGAGTGTAGCACTGGTGTCCAGCACCTGCCACAGGCAATTCATTCCACAGTCCTGGACAGGGCTCACTCTCTTTGCACTGCTAACCATCTCCCTTAATAAAGGGTTCGTTTGAATTGATGTATTTAACTTTTGGAAATAAAATAAGCATCAAATTATCCGCTTTGTGAGGAAGTCAGGTCTGTCAGGCTACTACGATGCCCACTTGGAGGGTTCTTTCTTTACTTAGGAAGCCGAAGGGACGGGACCTCTTTGAAGTCAGCTTCCCCAGGTAACAGCCACCTGAAAGTAGCATAAAAAGCATCTTCACCGTTTGTGACATGTTGTTAGAGGGGCTTTAGACTTCTGGTAACTTTCGTAACCAGCTGTTCACTTTTTTTTTTTTGGTGAGAGACTAGGAAGAAGCTGTAATTCCTTTCTTCTATGTGATACATCGTTACCTTTCTTCCCCTGTTCTGTCTTAGTCCTCTGTGCCTCTTTGTCAGGAGCTCTTTAGCTGGGGTCTCCCCATGAACTTCAAGAGCTCCACAGAGCCCAGGAAATGCATGTCACTCTGAATGTGCACTTCCACGTATTTCTGAAAATAGGTTGTATGGCTTTAATCTGATCCTCAGAGGTCATACAGCCCATGGAAAAGTCATATTGCATGGCTCTATGACTTTCCCTTGGATGAACAGATTGTTTCTGGTGTGCTTTGGGTCTTTTGTATTATTTTGTCTTTATTATATATTCTACTAGATTTTTAGATTTCTATAATATAGTAGGATAAAAAGGATGCTTTTCTTTTTTGTTACCTATTTTATAAATTCTGGACTCCAAGAATGTGAGAAACTTTTATGAAGAGTGTATTTTCATTACCTTCCTAGAGATTAGATTGCATATTGTTTACCCATAAGTCAGTTTGCAATTAGTGTTTGTAAAATTATAGTTTTTAATTGAGTACAATATTTAGAAATTGGAAACTTTCACATTAAAACTAAGATTGATGGCTCTGCATAAACATTTGGGAAGACATACCAAAGCTCAACTCATATCCTTGCGGGAAAACACAAGCTGGAGCAAAATTTGATCCTTGGAGAGCTGGTCCCCACCTCTCCTATTCTCTCCAACACCGAGGTCAACACTGTCTTATTATTGCACTTATACATCTTTTTGCCCTTTGAGTAGAGAAATAACCTTCTGTGAATATAGTCGCCATTTGTATGCCCTTTCTCATAGGCATTTAAATTTAGGAGCCCTGTTCTGAAGATATAAAGTAGAGGAAATGGCAAAAGGGTGATCAAACTGTAGATGTTCGTCCAGGTACCCTTTCCAGGCTGGACCTTCAACTGCCAGCCGTCTTGTGTGCATGCTGCTAATAGCTTACTGTCTCTACTTACCTCTCTGACTTGCTGGGAAATCCACCGCCCATGGATAGTCACTCTCCAGGACATGCACCCTGCAGCAAACGGCCAGTGGCTGATTCACCCAGGAGGCAAAGGTGAAGGAAGCTGTGTTGTGCAGTTTTGGTCCCAGAGTCTCCAGTGTGGTCAGAGTAAAACAGACTCCAGCAGAGAAGCCAGCAGTTTACCAAGCTGCCCCGACTATTGTGTCCTGCATCCTCACTTCGTATCTCCTGGCGCGTGTGTCCAGTCAATCAGCTGCGTGGGAATTCTCACTTGGGCTCTTCAGGGAAATCCAACCTGATAAGGTGCTGTCTCTTAAGATGAGATCCTAAGGACAATTGTAAACTTGTGATTAACCAATTCCAGCTCCATAATAGAACTAGCGAGAACCAGATTTGGATGCAGAATATCCTAAAATCCTTGCACATTTTTGTGACTAGAACTACTGTTATTCCAGAGATGGCAAGCAAATTTTACCTCTCATCTTACTACTTTTAGATTGATACTACCTATTTAGAGTATGTGTTGAGAATGACCATCAGATATTTTGTGTCTTAATTTATAGGGTTGGGTGAGTGATGACACAAAGTCACTCTTGAAAGAAAAATTTAATGTTGCCTGCAAGTCCTGGAAACCAGAGGCCAGAGTCAGCCTGCAGAGTTCCAGGAGGGGTGCAGATTTTGGTTAAGAAGCAGAAGCAGGAGCAGGGGGCCCTTAATCCATGATCTTTTCTGTGTTTCTTTGGCAAAGCTGAGTGAAAGCATGGAAACAAAGTAGAACAGTGTAATTTGGGTGCTTCTGCAGGCTTTGGGCTGTGGGGGTGGTCTTCGTAGTTGCCTTGTATTAGAATAGTTTAGGGCAGGGGAAACATTGGATTGGTGTCTGAGAGTTAGATAAAGAGGTTAATGAGGGGTATAAATTTGCATAGGAAAGACATACTTTTGCTCAAGTTGTTATTATTATCTTTAGGAATTAGCAATTCTTGGGAGGGGCAGTATTTTTGGGGATATATAAGGCTCCCAAATGTCATGTTATCAAGAATATAGAAAACAAATGTATTAATACAGCTGGCTTTGTAATGAATAAATGCCAAATAGACAACCAATTTAAATGAAATAGAACAAGGTGGCAGGTAGGCTCAAGGAGACAGAATGCTGTGAATAATTTGAGATCTGCTGTGCTCAGTCTGGGAAGGGTAGCATGTATGTACTTCCTGTCCTGTTGTTTTCTTAAGGCTCAGCGTGGGTCCCGTTTCTTTCCAAAAGCCTGCCTTGGCTGTGAGTGAAGACTAGATACTCTTTCTCTGATCTTCTATAGCAAATTGTAATAATCTATATCATTTTATTTCTCAAAATGCTTATGATTAGTTGTGGTATAACTGACATACATATCTAAATTGTACAATCTAGCAAGTTTTTACATGATTATAACTGTAATGCCATCACCACACTCATGATAATGAACATCTCTACAGCCTTCAAAACTTATCTCATGCCCCTTGGACATGGTGGTCACATCTGTAATACCAGCTACTTGGGAAGCTAACATAGGAGGATCACAAATTCAAGGTCATCCTGGTCAATTTAGCAAAACTCTGTCTCAAAGTAAAAAAAAAATTTAAAAAGGTGGGCTAGTTCAGCATTCCCTGGGTTCAATCCCCAGTACACACTCCCCCCACCACACACATACATACACAAATTTCTTTATGCCATTCGAATCCTGCCCACCAGTTTCTCCTTAACCCTGGCCACTTTGACCTCCCCAAGCAACCACTCATTTCCTTCCTGTCACTGTAGATGTGTTTGAAATTTCTAGAGTTTTGAATAACTAAAACCATTCATTACATATTCTCTTTTTTTGTTTGGCTCCTTTCACTTTTGCCAATAGCCTTGAGATTTATCTTTGTTGCTGTGTATATCAATAGTTCATTTTGTATTGCTGAGTAATATTCCATTGTGTGCCTATGTCACAATTTGTTTATCCTTTCTCCTATTAATGGATATTTGTATTGTTTCCATTTTTGGCTATTACAAATAAATGCACTGTGAATACTTGTGTTCAAATTAGGAGAATGAAATGGTAAGCAATAGAAGAGGATAAAATAATTGCAAAGCATATATTTTTAAAAACTTGTACACAAAGAAACTGAAAGACTCAATAGGATACAAAATCCCCAACAAATATGGGGGAAAGGTTCTGAAGTCCAATGGTGCTTTTATTCTTTGATTTGGTTGGTTTAAGTTTGTTTTCTACTATTTGATTGCAATATGTGAGAAGATATGAACTGCTTTTTTGAAGAAAACAAAGGACATTGAGGTAGCCATTGTTGATTTCTTGTTGTCTGATTTGAAGTCCTATAATGCTTTCACTCTTTTGTTTTATCTGATTTTATATTATTTTGTTTTGTTTGAGTTTATTGTGTGTGAATGTATGAACAACCATTTCAAAGAAGGCAAGAGACACTAGGATAGCCATTGTTTATCTGTTGTCATGTTTTGAAGACCTGTATTGCTTGCAGTGTTCTGTTCTGAAATATTATGTTGTCTTTGACTCTATTCTGTTTTGTTTTGTTCTATTCTCTTTAAAATAAAATAAAAAAAGAAAGAAATATTTGAAGGAAAAAAAATACAAAAAACTTGTACACAGAATGTATGAAGAACCCATAAAATTCAATAATGGGCAAGCGAACTACCCAGTGAAGAAATGAGAAAAAGAATTGAACATTCTTCACAAAAGAGGATATGGAGATTAACAAATATGTACATGAAAAGTTGTTCAATATCATTGGTCAATGGAGAAAATTAAAACCAAAATCAAGTATCACTGCATACCTATTATAGGACATTTTGGAAATTTTTAAAAGCTTAAACATAACACCTACCATGTGATTCACATACTCCATTCCTAGGCATTTGCTCACACTGAATTGTATTATTTGTTTCTTTACTAGAGTAGACATGCAAACACCTTGAGTTTAGAGATACTTTTAAAAATAAATATTATCTTATCTTTTATAGGTACTCTTAGTGTTAAAGCAAAGTAACCTGAAGATCATTAGCCTAGAGTTGTATTTGTGCCTAGAACCCTTACATAAGCAAATTAAAACTTAGAAGCAGTCTTTGTAACTGACTAGTTGTAGTTTAAACTTTACTCACCCATAACCAGCCAACTAGCTGATTGGTTCTACAGTTAGGGACTTTGCATTCAGTCATGTCCAGATATCATGCCATAACCTCCCTGAAGCCAGTCAGGTAATTTCTTCTCTTCCGTGATTAACCTATAAAGTTCACAGCTTTCACTGTTGCTCAATTCAAGAATTAGTCTTTTTCAAATAAATGCTGCTAAACTTATTTTATCTAATGTTTTTGTTTTATTGTAGCATCAGGTCTCATTCTTGGAACCTGATTGTTGCTTGTAATTGTAATGTCATGCATGAAAGGTGGCCAATAGAAAATATTCTTGAATTTGAGTGCTATCGGAGAAGGATGGTCAACCTCAAAAACAAAGGCGAGAACATAGAAGTAGGATCCTTCAGTCTCCTCCATGATTTTTTTACATTCCTAAAAGGAGATTTTCTAGGGTCCCATTTTGAGTAGCCAGTGCCCACTATCTATCTTTGCACTTTTCAAACCATAACAAATGCTAATAGGCCCAGGTACTTCTCCCTTTCTCTACTCAATTTCATAGTTTTCTAAATATAGGAGACTGTGAGCTACTTAAGAGTAGAATCCAGTACTGATCAATTTTTGTGTCCCCCACAGTCTCTCAATGATTAATTTGTATGTGTATTTGCTTAACTAAATATGGTGATTGGATCAATTAAATATAGCTTGGCACACTAGACATAATCTTTTACTCTCAGGAAATAAGGGAGCTATGAAAAAAGTAGACAATTATGCCACCTTTATTCAATTTATCAAAATATTGATACTATCTCTGGAACTGAATTGAAAGTTTTGAAGCAAAATGTACAAGTTATTCTCCCCAGTGTATATGTTATCTATGTACATTATAGAATATGCAGAAAGGATGAAAAATGCTCCGCCAGTAGGTAAGTAAATGTGGTATGAAAGCTTTTTGGAAGACAATTTGTTAATTTTAAATTTGCTTTCTTTTTAAACCTGGTATTTTTATTTCTGGAAAACCATACTACAGAAAAAAATTAAAGGTTTCCTTCTAGGCAGTTTTTAGTTGTGAGTATATAGGGACATAATTTTGTTATTCACTTTTTTCATACTTAACATATGATGATTATAAGATAATCAAGTCCCTGATTGTTTCTAAGTCTTTTACATATTATTTTACATGGCATTGAGAATGTCTTCCACGGAATGGCAACACAATTCTCTAAGCATTGATGATTTAGTTTCTTTTCATAGAATAGGAGTGAGTTATTAATATTGTATGGCTTATTCTTTAGACTAAAGCTTTTTCTCTACATATGATTTCTTTATTTATAGATAGTATTTAATTGCTTCTTAGAAAGGTTTCCAAAACAATTATGTCATTTATCGTACCTCCAGAAATGCATAAGCATTTTCAAGGAAATTTAATTGCTTTCAAAAATTCTTTTGATTCCATCAGTTACGTGATTATGTGAAAAGATGGCAGGAATGGATAGTTGTTTATTCAGTCCCTGACACCAACTAAAGATCATCGTTTTGTTATGTGCATTTTATTTTCACTGTTTGCTTATTAAATAAAGCAGAAATTTAAATATAGCAGAAGACTAATAATTCTTTGCTACAGTTGATATTCTGCAGAAGTTAGAAACACTGATTAAGGATCAAAAGAATCTTGCAGTTCTGTGTTCTAATTTTTGCATCAAAGCTTTCATTTGGCACTTAAACATTCTTAAGGATATGAAAATCTGACAAGCAATATTCTGATTAATTTATTTTCCCTGCTTTATGCTTTTTTCACTACTTGTAACATTGCCACCTGGTTCTCCTGAAAAGTGGAATTGAAGGGATTTGGTGACCATATCTCCGTTTAAGCACAGCCATCAAGTTCCTAATCCAAAATTTGCTCTTATTCAAGCTAGCTTTTCCAATCTGTAGCAAGAGAAGTACAACTCGTTATTAATAAGGATGGATGAAATGGCAATCGTCCCTACGGTTTGGGCTTTGAACTCTGAATAGAAAAAAAGACATACTAAGAAATTTAACAGGAGGAAGCAAATATCAAATCTTCATCTTTTTATTCTGCTTTATTTGTTAACATGCTGTTGGTTATCTCATATGTGAAGCACTCGTACTTTCTTTGTTTTTACTGAATATTATCTATCTATCTGACCAGCTATGCATCCATCCATCATCTGGCTATGTCACCTATGCGGTGCTCGGCGTTAGTCCATTGTCTATTTGCTCTCGGCTCTCCTTTGTGATGGTGGGGCTGGACCTCTCCATCCATGTTGATTTCTGAAAGCTGGTTTAATGTTATTTTATCAATAGAGGGCGCTAGAAAGACACAACAGAAGTAACGGAGAAGGGGTTATTGGGTGCTCTGCTGTTCCTCCTTCAGTAGTTAGTGGAGACTCCAGGGAGATTCTCCTGCATCTCAGTGTAAATTTCCTGAAGACTGACTATTAGTGCCCAGTGGGCGGCTTCCTTTCCAACATACCCCTTGAATTTATCAATATTTTACCAAGTGACCTTTTGCAGAGTCCTCACCAGACACTGATTCGCAGAGCCCTGCGAAGTGCTCTGTGATTCGGCAGTTTGTAACTGTATCCTCTCCAGCAAGGTCTAAACCTCAGCTTGGGAACAACCTGGTGGTCTCCTAATGTTTTAGTTCTTTTGGGGCTATCTCCCAACACTTACTACGAGTCCTTTTTAGGCTGTTGAGTAATCATGTTTTATTAGTTAAGAATTTTGCATACAGAATTTCCCTAGTCAAATTCCTAGTGTAGTTTCTTTCTCCGGACTGGACCATGATTGATTCAATTGCGCATATTTATTTGGCTCCTATAAGGTGCCAGGCACTATGCTAGGTACTGGAGTTGTGACAGTAAAAAGTAGGCAAGGTTTTTATCCTCAAGACCCTTTCAGCTTCCTTATAATGAACAAGTGAGGTACCATGGCAGGGAAACATCATTAGGATGAGATTCATGGGGTAGGACTGAAATGTTCTGCTTAAGGAAGTAACACTTTAAACAAAACTAAAGATTGTAGAATGCCAGAAGACGAGGTAAGGAAAGAGAGTTTCAGCAAAGTTTGTCCGAGACTGAGAGTCAGACTTGGAAGACGCATATTGTAAGACTCATGTCCTGGAAAGGCCACTGCCGAGGGCTTTTAAGAGAGGGAAAGAGAGAAGCAAGGCTTTGTTTTCTGCAAGCATTGGCAGCTATATTAGGGATTCTGGATTTTCTAGTATTCAACAGGGCTGTTGAATCACTTATAAGTTGTAGCAAGGATGTGCTATCATCAGATGTTTGTGTTTTTAAACTTAGTGGTGGATTATGTTCCTGAGCACACGCATGAAACACTCAGGGTGCCTAAACCAAACCTGGGTGAATGTCGGTGGTCACTCACAGTTCTTGTGTTGGAACCTAATATCCAATGTGGTAATATTAAGAAGTGGGGCCTTTAGGAAATGCTTAAGTTCCTTAAGGGGTCCACCTCCATGAATGGGATCAGTACTTTTATAGAAGAGGCTCAAGGGAGCTTTCCGTTGCCTTCTGCCTTGTGAGGATGCTGCAGAAGAAACCATCTTTGAAGCAGAGTCCTTTCAATCTGCAGCAAGAAATAAGTGTCTGTTATCTAGCCTAAGTTTTTTCACAGCAGCCCAAATGGACTATGATGCCTCAGACCAAATAAATCAGTCTCTTTGGAACTAAATACCAGGCATCAGTAACTTTTAAAATTTTCTAAGTTATGCAAATGTACAGACCAGTTTGAGACTCACTGAAATTTTTTTTTAATCACCGAAATTTTTTGTCCTTTCCAAATTTTTTTTAAAATTTTGAAACAGGGTTGTGTTTTGCTAAGTCACTAAATTTTTCAGTTTAGGCCTGAACTTGTGATCCTCCTGCCTCAGCCTCCCCGAGTGCTGAGATTACAAGTATGCATCATAAAAAACACTGTTTTCGAGGAAGAACCACAGCAATCTAGTAACAGTATGGCATGATGAGGGCTAGGTGATCAATTGCCAATATAACTCATTGTTTGGAACTTTTCTAATCTAAATATTATTTAAATATTATTTAAACTAATCTATGATAGTGCTTCATATTTCAAAATCACTTAGAATTCCAAATGCACAGGTTTGGCTTTTTTGCTAAGTAGAAAGTGGTTTTGGCTGGCAAACATTTTTATGTACATTTTCTCAAATTTTCATTTAAGGCAAGGGTGGTATCATTGGGAATTAGTCATGTATATAAAATTGAGAAAACAAATGCAACACAGAACTTTCTAATGAGTTTTGCTTTAGTTGGAAAAATGGCTTCAGTAGTTAAACAAATATTTTCTGAGAGAATGAATGAATGAATGACCTCTTCATAATTAGATTCTAATTACACAAAAATAAAGAAAGCCTATCTGCCACCTCTTGACTTTACCAAAATTAATTAAACATTAATTTCTCATCTGAGATTACCCTCAAGATAAACTAGCCCTTAGAGCTGTGTTTGACTAATTCATGAAAATCTATATTTATCATAAGGGTGAGGGGTACTAGTACCTTTGATTTCATTTTTTTTTTTCCAGTGCTGAAAACCAAAGTCAGTTTAAAAGAATCTTAAGTACTTTCTTTGGCTGCACAACTGTTTCTATTGCTTTCTAACCTGCTGTGCTGACCTCTAAACCACACTGTTTACCTTACTTTAGAGACTGACTCACACGCACCACCTCTGGAGACCATGCAGGTTAAAGAAAAAAAAATCATTAGATTTGCATTATAGAAGCATTACAGGGAACAAGGGTTGAAATCATAACATAGCCACAGTAGACCAGCTGATCTCAGGCAAATGAAACATGCCGACTACATGGCCTGATGACTGGTGCACAAGGGGGTTGCTGTCAAGAGAGAGTAGTTAATTGACTATCAGGAAAGGTCGTAGTCAACCTATAAGGTGGCTGGCACACGAAAATGCATGCTATTTAAATTCCTATTCAATACTGAGTCCCCTTCCGTAGCACTTATTTTCCATTCCATTGCTTTTGGCCCTCTATTTCACTGAGTTGTTTTTTTTTCCTGCAGGAGTTGGTTGCATGCTCACAAATCTCCTTCATAAGAGTAGAACCCCTTGAGACTGCAGCACGAAGCTCATTATAGGATACTTTTCTTTTACTCACATGCCTGGTGGGGGACTAGGCTCAGAGCTGAGATGTGCAATAAGTGCCTTATGAATTATATTGGAAAGAGAATCAGGCAGATAGGTCATTCCATAAAGAAAACATGTAACTGAATCTGTAGTATTATAAAGTACTTCAATATGCTGTAAAATAAAACACCACATCATTCCCTGGGGCTTCACTCTATCTTGTTTCATATATACTCAGCTTCCTCATACATATTCCACAGCTAAATTACTGTGACATAGGAAGCTTTGTTTGATGGTATCAGAAAAATTTTTAAGTAGTAATGAAATAAGGTCTAACCCTAGCACATGCTATTTGGGTGGTACCTGAAATAAGACCCAAGACAATCCTAACTGGCATAAAAAAATAATTGGAGAATACTATCTCTCTTTGTTTCTCCAGTACTGGAAATTGAATCCAGGACCCTCACACTGAACTACATCCCCAAGCCTTTTTCAAATTTTTTATTTTGTTACAGGGTCTCACTAAGTTGCTAAATTTCCCGGGCTGGGCTCAAACGTTCAATCTTCCTGCCTCAGTCTCCAAGAGTCCTGGAATTAGAAGTAACACCATGCCTAGCTTGGAGAATGGTATCAATTATAAAGAATAAAGAAATCTCACATTTTAGAGATTTTCTCTCTCTAGACTTAGTAAATAACTCACGGAGTTTCACCGAGAATTACAGCTATTTACATATGACCCGCTGCAGTGTAGTCCATTCTACTGCCAGGAATACAGCGCTGCGCCCTTCATTAACCATCCCCTCACTTATGCCTGATATTAATAGTCACAACAGGAGAAGCTTCTAATATGTAACATCTATCTATTGGCGTTGTCTTTTAGAAGACAAAAAAAGTAACGCAACTGTCTTTATAAACGCAGTGCATCATCTCTGAAAAAAATCATCCTTGAAAACTTAGTATAGCAATAAAAGAACTAATGTTTATGGTTAAAAGGTGTCAGTGTAAGTCTTATTTTCAGTAATTAATCTGTATTAACTCTGAGCCTCAAATTTTAAAATTTCCTGTATGAAAATTTCTCCCATATAACTTTTTCTATAAAATGCTATAATGACTTTTACATTTTTACTGTGACAACCTTCTCTTTCCTTACAACCGCCTCCCCCATTTTTAAGACCTGTAAGATAAATTCTGAAGTGGCAGCTCACTGCAGCCTGCGCTCCTATGAGCCACGACCGTGTCTCATCCACCCTTGTGTGGCGTTTTATTGCATGATGGCGATGTTTATTTCTGTGACTGTTTCTCCTGCTCAGTAGGAGCTCACTGAGAAAAATATATCACTGCTTCTTTGCATCAAGGTGAATTAATTTATCTATATTGAGAAGATCAAATGTTACATCGTTTGTGAAGAATACTTTGGGAAAAATGCTGTCATGCAAAGTTAAAGTTAAATTATTGTTGTTACAAGTTCCTCACTGAAGAAAAAGAATTCTCTTAGTAGCTAATGAAACAATAGTGAAGCAGTGAAAAACAGAAGCACATTATTTTCAGCTGATCTAAGATGCTTTATAAACTTGTGTAGTTCTGAATTCAGTTTATGGTCAACATCTGACAGCACAAAAGATTTTGCTAGTTATTCTTTCAGTCTTCTAGAATATATATATACATATATATATATATATATATATATGTATATATATATATTTTTTGTCTTTTTTGAGGCAGGGTTTCACTGTATGGTTCAGGTGATCCTTCTGCCCAGCTTCTCAAGTCCTGGGATTACAGGCATGTGCTACTGCACCTGGCTAGCCCTCTAGAATATTTTTAAGATACTGGGTCATGTGTTCTAGAACCATGGAACTCTGGAAAGTTTCATCTTCAATTTCTTTACAGACAGACTATGAATCTGTAAGATTCAATACAAATAATCATTTTTTGTTGTTGTCAAACTTTCCTCTCATTCACAGAAATTTACATCATATTAAAGTTTCTTTGTCCCAACACAGTATCATTTCCTCTTTTTTTCTTAGTTTCAATACTGAATATTCTCCAGGCTAGGGTTCAGGATAGTTTCCTGTGAAAAGCCAAATAGTAAATGGAGTTGGGCTTTGTGGGGCATAAAGTCTCTGTCCCAACTTCTCTACTCCGCTGTCATAGTGTAAAAGCAACCATAGACAATGTGTAAATGACTGGCATGGCTGTGTTTCAACCATACTTTACTTACAAAAGCAAGCAGCTGGTCAAATTTGTCCTGAAGGTCACAGTTGCCAGCCGTGATCTAGTACCTTGCTACTTACAGTGTGGTCTGTAGGCCCTAAATATGAACAGCACCTGGAGCTGGTGAGATGTGCAGACTCTCTGGCTCCATCCCAGATCTACTGGATCAGAATTTGCACTTTGGCGACATTTCCAGGTGATTCCTATCCATGTGTGTGTTTGAGATCTATGGCTGCAGATGAATAACACAAAGGAGATATCTGGGAGTATATTGTATCTGGCTCACAGGATATTCTGGGCTGCCTTCTCTGAATGTAACTTGTGGGCCTTTTTCAGTCTCTTTTTTCTGTGCCAGTTTTCTTCCCCTAGTACATTCTCACCCACCAACCACATGCTCTGCTTCTGCTGTCAGCTTGCCTTGCCACCGCCTCAGCCTCGCAGCTGCTCATTCCCCAGGTCTGTACCCGTGAGGGAGGGCACTGGGAACTTGTCAGATGGAAAGGGTTTGGCCTGCTTGAAGCACTGTTGAATGCATGGTATGGCTTGGGTATTTATATGAGTACCTGCCCCGGAGTACACACATTCTCTTCGGCACACATTTCCCCTTTTCAGTGCAGTATAAATGAAAAAGGAAGCTGAAAGTATAGAGCTTATTTCCCTTGCCGTATTGAGATATTGAAGAATCTACAATAATGATAATACTTCTCAGTAATATACTAATGACAATGACAAGAAAAAATTCTAAGAGTACTGGGGGACAGAGCAATTGAACTGTGCCACCATTTTCTTAAATGCAAACCAGGTGCCTTAATTATGAGGTATATTTTTTCAGGTAAGACTTTCAAGAAAATTACAATAGGCAATTATGTAATTTTCCTGCTGTTCTTCATCCCCCTCTTTATCCTTCTTTATTAATATAGACACCTATCAGAAAAAAAGTAGCCCACACACAAGTTTGGATTGATTCAAGTGGGTGCAAGTTGATTATTTAGCTTTGAAATTTAAAACTCTCCCTTGAATAGTCCTCTAGGCTGCATTGTAACTTTTCTACAGTGGAAGATATGTATTTCTGACCTTGGCTGTCACCAAATAGTTGCCTGGCTTGTTCTTACACACATACAGTGACAGACAACTTGTCTACCTGGAATTTAGTGCTTCATACATTATTAGGTTTCCAATAAATATTTATCAGAGGTATACTCTTTCTTTGGGGCAGTGCTTGACCCTTGGTAAGAGCACCTTACTAAAAAAAAACTCTCTTCCTATAATTTTATCTATTAATTTTTTCTACTGTTTTATAAGACCATAGTATGAGTTATAAAACAAACAGGATAATAAAAAACTTTTAATTTACTGTACCTGATACTGTTCATTGATTTTCTCATTTAATTGTCACTGTAAGTAGTTGCTATTACTATCCCTATTTTTATTTTTATTTATTTATTTTGGTACCAGGGATCAAACTCAAGATCTCGCGCTTGCCAGGCAGGCACTTATGCCGCTGAGCTAAATTCCCAGCCCCTACTTTTCCTATTTTAAAGATGAAGAGACTGAGGCTTCGATGGAGCAACTTGTTTAAAGTCTTAAAATTAGAAAGAACAGAAACAGAAACTTGAAACCAGATAGTATAACTAGAAAGTAAATGCTGTTAACCATTGATATTACAGTGCTCATAATAGAAATTTAGGTTTTTCCAATGATCAGGATTTTCAGAAACTTGCAAGTATCACTTGCAGAGTGAGCCATGGGGCTCTTGAGGCCCGCGCAGAGGAAGCTATTATGCATGGGTCATCAGGAAAGACAGTGAAAGCTGATGCTGACATCCTATTAGTCCTACTGAAGTGCAGCAATGCAAAAATCCTTCAATTTATCAAGGGCCCCATTATAATCAGAAGCATAGCTCTGGTAAACATAAATAATTGTGGATTCTGTACAGAGTTAGCAGCTAGTGCCCCAGTGATCACCTGTCACATTCTCCTTGGTGGTGACGTCTCCAAACTTCTCACCAAAGACTAAAATGCAATCGCAGGGTTGCCAGCTGTGCTCCTTGGGGTAAGCAATGCATTAATAGTGTGAAAAATTGCAGCTTACAAGCCATTCCTTTAGGAACTGTGGTGACAGTTGCAGATCGCTTCTGCCACTGTGGGGCTGGATTTCCTAGGAGAACACACAATTGCTGAAAATTAGAGTAGCCTCATTCGCCTCGAATGCACTGGCAATTTTCACTCAGTTTGGATTTCTGTGGTCCTAAGACTGAGTATTTGCCTGGAGCCCTGCTGTTTCAGGCAGTCACTGAGGCCAATAAAACCGGGAGAGAGAGGAAACTGAATAGCATCTCAGCTATTCTGCAAAATCAAATCTGAAAGAGAAGTGAAAAACCATACTTGGTTTTTTCTCTTCTACAGATTAATAATGACAACAAGTCATTATTCATGGTTGGACAACACAAACACTGCCTTCCTGAAGGGTGTGATAAAGGATGTGAAATTATTTTATGAAGTTCAAGTTTTACACAAATACAAGGTGAACGCTATTGTTATCCACCTTGGATAAACCTTTTCTATCTACCTTGAGTTATAATGGTTATCATTTGATTGGCTTCTTGCAGAGAAACAAACTGGAAGAGGACAGAAAACAGTGTGCTAGAGAGCCCAGCCTGTAAGCTAAGAGCACATTCTACTGCAATTGTCATATATAATAAGCATGGAAGGTATTAGAGGATAATTTAAATCCAGCCCAGACTAGGCTATGATAAGTTGTAGCATTCATTTCTCCTTGGAAGACATATCACTAAAACAATCTTTTTTTAGTATCTAACTTATCTGAGTTTCCCAAATTTCCATTGCTACCCAACCATGCCTATATTGAAGATACACTTAAATTGAGGTTCTTTTATTTAATGCCTACCATGTCCAAGACTTGTGACATACTATTATAAAGACAAATAAGATGAGACATTACCCTTAGCATGCAGTAAGATAAAAGGGACAAACACAGCAAGCAAAAGGGTATTCTGTAATATTCCTACAAAGTTATTTGTACAGTTTGTACTTGGAGGAGGAAAAAGGGGTCAGCTGTCTGAGGAAATGGAATAGAGACAAATCAAGAAAGTCTTCAAAGAAGACCTGCTCTGTCTGGGAGGTGGTTATGGCTCTTCGAAGAAACTGCATACCTCCAGTCTGATCCATTATATTCAATCCAGAAGACAATATTATTTTCCTTATTTTCAAACATGAATTGAGCATCTACTTTGGGCCAGACATTGTGTTAGGAATTTACAGTTTCATCTGGATGCAGATGTGCCCTCAATTGTGTTAACAGAAGAGAGATGCACTCCAGGAAGGAAGCAAGTGACCTTTGGACCGTGATGACTTGATCTACAAGTTTTTCCTTTTAGGCCCTTGATCTGTTCTCCCACTCTCTGGGGCTACCTGGCACCAGCTGTCATGATCCAGTGGAGTTATTACTTACTGTATATGTCATTACTGAGATCCTCTACTTCTCAGCTGGGTAGGGGCTGGCCCTGGTGAGTGGGTGTGAGCAGTGTTGCAGGCCCCTTTTGTGGAGCATGTGGATGCCAGTACCAGTACTGTGTCCCTGTGGATTAGCATTTGTTACTACTGGAGTTGATGGCTGTGCCATTGGTCTGGGACCCTGAATGGCCATCATTTGCATAGGTCTCTGTGAATTGTGTTGGACTTTAGGGGTTACCAAGAAACATGCCTATGTTATTTTAAAGCCCTGAGTTTTTCAGCTGTTACCACAGCATAACTTAGGGTGCCCTGATGATACACATTTTTGGCAAGGTTTCCATATTCTCCTATAGAAGTTATGCCTCTTAGGTATGGTGTGGATTGTTCCCTGAACTTACTGTTTCATTAAAAAGAAATAACACTTTATTATAGTTTAGCTGGATAGGCTCTACAAGGAGATAAACAGTATCTGTCTTATCTATTATCCCAAGGACCTAGCACAGTGATTGGCACATAGACAATGAATGTTTGTTGAAAGAATAGTTGAACAAATGAGCCATGAACTATTGTATGAAATCAAATGTTTTGACAGGACACAATTCTTCATATACATAGTGTGTTACTTATAGCCAAGGGATGTGGAAATGATTTTAGAACATTTTTCCTGCCCTTTCTTGTCATCTGACTCAATTTTAAACAAACTCAATCAAAATAATTCTACAAAGGCAAACTGTAGTTCGTTCAAAAATTAGTTTTGAGACATATTTAATAGGAATAAAGATTTTTCTCTGTGTTGTTCCAGAATTGTCCCCATTTTGCCTTTGCTGGAGGAAGTACTGTTCTCAGCTATGTTGCTTGGGTTTCCAGTTAGCTGTAAGCCCCTGATATGGACAGCAGCAACTCTGGACCACCGCATGTCTCTAGGACACATGTCCCTGAGAAGTGGCTTCCCAGCCTGCATAAACACAACAATTAACCAAAGCAGGTAAGATTGTGTCATGGGAAGATAATGAGGTTTACTTCCCTGCTGGTATAATTTTTGCCTTTGTGTGTCTGGTATCCTAGCTTGGATCTCTTCTAGTTCACTCCAGGGAAAACATAACTGGTATACTCCATACTGCTTTAATGAAGCACCTGCCTGTGTTAAGAAAACATCGAAGTTGCTCCTGCTTCAAAACAAGCTAAATTTTGGCAGCTATAACTTAGAGGAAATATGGAGAGTTCTGTCTACCTCTGCATCTATTGAACTAATGACAAGAGAACACGTATCATCGCCTTGTCACATGTATCACTGAGTCCTGAATCTTAACATATCTGCTTAAGATGTGATCATTTGATTCTGACTAGGATATGGGAGGTGCAGTGGAGAGGCAAAGCAGAAAGGACATCTCACTGGCTCCTGGGCGGGAAACCTGTATTCCTTGAGAAGACCAGATAGGCTTGGATGGGATTGGATGCGGCATTGCCAGGCAGCCCCTGCCAATCATTTCCACCTTCCTCTCACAGTTCTTCTGCTTCTCAAGTTGGCTTGACAGTCTGCTTTGCCTTGGGTGTAAACTTATTTCCAGCTGTCCCTTTGAAGCCTGCTGAGCATTTATGCCCAGAGGCACTGCCTGCATGGCTGAAGCAATCAATGATCCATGCTCACTGCCACCTCTCTTTGTTATGCTTGCTTCCAGGACATTCGTCTTGTAGCTAGTTTTTGTCTGCCTGACCATTTGTGATTGGCTGTGTTCTGCCACGGTATAACCACTCATTCTATTTTTCAGTGACAAGGACAGTCTCCTTTAGACAATTAGGAGCAAACAAATATAAATAGCATGATTTATAGACCAAAATGCCAAAGGGAGGGGGAAACTCCTGTATAACCTCTATAATATTAATCTCCAGGTACACTAACAAAGTCAGGAAGTACAGAAGTTAAGTTGCTTATTTCAGTGCTGCGTGACTGTAACTTGGAAGGATAATTCTAGCTTATATTGAAAAAGATACAGTACAGCTGTGTCAACATGATAGCAAATCCATTTTGGCAAGTCCACAATGAATAGGCCTGGCTGGTCAAGGCATGATGCTAATGGAGCACATCCACTCAAGTCCTATGTAGACCTGTCTGTTTCTCCATGTCCCATGGCTACAATCAGACTTCTTCCTGGAATTCATTTCTTGAGAGTGGGAGAGAGGGTTATAAGAAGAAATAAATCCCATAGGTATATTAAGACAATACTTACAAATGTGGTCATGATATTTAAGCCATATGACCAATCAACATCCTTTGGATATACACAAAGTTCCCAACTTACTATGTGTCAGTTTATATTTTTACATTACAGTGATGTGAAAGCAACACCAATTCTGTAGAAGCAATGCTTCCAATTTTGGATTTTGACCTTTGCATAGATTAGCAATGTTCAGTAGATGCTCTCTTGGGATGCTTGACACCAGCAGCAAAGCCATAGCTCTCAGTCAGTCACCTGAGCGTGATGGTAACTTGTTGTTGCTCTACAGTGTACTGTGTTGCTAAGCTAGGGTATGTGGTATGTTAGGTATACAAAGTGCATTTTCAACTCATGGTATTTTCATTTTACAAGGGGATTATCAGGACATAATCCACATTGTAAGGCAAGGCCCATTTGTTTCTCAAATCAGTTTTTTTGGAATTCAGTTGATTGGGAGCTTGGCTGAGAACCAATATGAAGTTCTGATCCTGATCCTGTTGAGCTACACATTCTGCTACTCAGTCTGAAGAACATTTATTGAATTCCCTTTGTCTACAAACCAGTGCTGAACAAAGGACCAGCATGTCTTACTTATCTCTTTATTTTCTGTCTTTAAAACAATACACAGCCCATAGACATTCCGTACATGTTTGTTGGCCTTAATGGAACCACTTTATTGGGAAGGAAGAATAATACATAATGAGCACCTTCCAGGTACCAGGCATGAGAAGCCAGGAATGTAGCGACTAATGGAAATATCTCTGCCTTTAAAAGCCCATACTCAAGTCTTTCCTCATGGACCTCTTTCTGCACAGATGTAGAAGATGATTTGGGAAACTTTACCCTGACCTCATGTACTCTAAGGGCAGTTTCAGAATTGCCTAAGTTCATGAACAATGGCTTTAAGGAGGTGGCAGCACTGTTTTGGTCATCTTTTCCTACACATAGAAGTTTGAGAAAGGAGGGTACAGGCGGCTAGCGTGGATGCGTATAGGACATGAAAACCTGAAGCATACATATCATGTTTTCCCTTCTTTTGGTTGGCAGATGGCATAGGTTAGGAAAGAATAAAATACTCATCAATCAATCTTGATCCTTCTTAGGGAAGTGCAGAGTCACTATTTTGATGTTGACTGCTGGGAGCATCTCAAAAATGTACCATGAGTCATTTATGTAGACTAAATTACTCGTTAGTGGCTCTCATGTCTAATTCTCAGTCACCTTACTGAAAATTGAACTGCAACAGAAAACCCATGGGCAAGTTTGTAAAGTCTCTCCTCTGCACTCCCATTAGAGTGTGGACATTGCTTTTCTGTACAATTTATCCTATAGAACAATAATTTACTGCCACACTTCCTTCACTTGGTTGTGAGCTGTTTGAGCTCAGAGGGCTGCATGGTTATAGGTAGGATATGATCACCTTCAAAGGAAGCTCAGTGCTACGATGCTAGGAGCTAAAACTTACCTTGGGAGAAGACTAGCAGTTAAAATCTCTGACTCTAATTTTCTCTTTTTGGATTGCTCCAAATATAAAGGACATTTCTGTTCTGATCATATCTTTTGTGCTGCTAATTTGCTTAGACAGGCCCAGGAGTCCTCCTTACCCTATTCTTTTAAAAAGTCAAAGAGGAAGCAGAGTTAGTGGTAGAAAAATCATGCATAAGGAGAGGTACATGCAGGGCCACCCACTGCAAGGGTAGTGGCACCATTCTCATAGCACATGATGTGAATTATGCATCCTGGAGCTACTTCTGTGAACAGCTACTGTTTCCTCCCCAGGGTTGTTCCCATGTAAAGGTGGAGTCCTCCAGGGTGAGAGGGTACTAGAATTTTGAACTACAGACTTCATTGTGTTGGTATGTGTCTGAAGGATCTTTGAGCAGCAATTGTACTCAGGCTCTGCTGTAGGGAATAATTAACAGGAAGAAGAGTCCTGGAAACAATTTATCGTCATTTACAATCATGCGTTAATCTCTTATTTATTCCAGCAACTGCAGTGTCAAGTCCTCTTAACATGGTAGCTTTTCTTTTCTCTTTTTCTTTCTTTCTTTCTTTTTTTTTTTTTTGTGGCACCGGGGATCGAACTCACGACCTCGCTCTTGCCAGGCAGGTGCTTAGGCCACTGAGCTAGATCCCCGGCCCATAACATGGTAGGTTTTCAACATGCAGTGTCCGAGGAACCCCACTGGGATGTCATTCCTTCTGTGTACTTCTTACATGATTACATACAATGCAAACTATACAAGAGATAAGAAAGCTTAAGGATATATGTGAAAATATTTGATGTTCACTATTAATTTAGCTTGCTGCTTTGCCTGTCCCAGATCCTGTTTAAACACACTACAAAGAGCATAAACAGTGTTGGATTTCAGCTTTCCTATTTATTACATGTATGACCTTGGACAAGTTCCGAGTCACATTCTTCTTAGTTGAAAAATGAGAATTCTATCTCCTATCACTGGAACTTACCAGTTATTGCTATGATTATTATTATCTCTCTTAAAACCTGAATCTTTGTCTTTCTTTGTGACCAACACATAGAAACCTTTCCTTTGAGTTTTGACTTTTCCATGACTATTGCATGCTATCAAATTTCTAGTTCATATTTGGAGATTCTAGATTTGCACTGTCCAGAATGGTAGCCATTAGTGAGATATGGCAGTGTAAATATAAATTAATTAAAATTAAATTTTTAGTTCCTTAGCAGTACCTGACATATCTGCACTCAATAGCCAGATGATGTTAGTAGATACTATATTGTCCATCATTGCAAAAAGTGTATGATGCTCTAAATATCATTTATTTCTCACATCTGTACTATCACTTGTTGAATCCCCCAGGAAACAAATTCTGAGGCAGTGATTTGGACTTGGAAAACCTAGTGGGAATGCTCTTGGGAACATGTCTATGAGGGAGTGAGAGAAGTAGTATTAAGCAAAGGGAGAGGTAGAACTGGGATGTAGTCACAAAAGGAAACTCAATACATTCCCCCGGAGTCCTGGACCTGGGATAGCTCTTCCAAAGTATCTGGAAGTGAAGCAAGTGGGACCAGATCTCTGCACCCTGTGACAACAGTCATGGAATATTGATTACCCTGAAGAAGGGATATAACATGGGGGAAGCATTTCTATTTCAAGGAGAAGGAATCCTGGGGAAGGGACTTGACTGTGAGCTCTCAGCTGCCAATCCTATGGCAACTGAGGAATAGATACCTCAGTCCATAAGGGGTAGTCTGGTTGGTACACATCAGTATCTGCTGAATGGCACCCCTGGAACTCAGATGTGCTCTCACACTGCTGATGCCAAGGATCTCATGCTCTGGGGTTTCGCCTCATCGACCTTTTTCTTCTGGTGCTCCTGTCTAATGAAGCATGATAATGGGCTATAAATAAGAGAGTTTTTCTGAGACTTAGCATTGCTTCTATCTTATTTGTTTATTTATTTCTATCTTTTAAATGATGGTGCTAACTAAAGCACAGAGTGAATGATGGTGGAGTCACATGCATGGTATCTCTATAGTTCTTTCCTTCTCACCTCTAAAATGAAAGCAAAGAATGGAGAGAGTAGGATTA
>RJWT010004011.1:0-34596 GCA_004365215.1 Cuniculus paca
AAATCAGGTGGAAAACAATCCTCATGGGACCCTAGCCCTCAGGCCAGGGTGACATTAGCTCAGACGTCCTCTGTGGTGACTTTGAATGGGCCATGTTCTGTGTCTGGGCCTTCACAATTCAAACGAGAACAACGATCTTTAGCTATTCCACGGCAAGGTAAGAGGAGGTTAGAGAAGATGACCGGAGTCTCACGTCCTGAGGCTCAACACTCACATGGCCAATGTACTTTAAGAAGTCTACAGTGATATTGACCTGCAGATCACTGTTTGAGCAGGCAAAGTTCTAGGGCGCCTTTATTAAGGGAAAGGTCATTACCTGGACTATGTCTTAGAGAAAAAGGAGGGAGAGGATTGGGTGACTTGCTGCCCACAGTGCAGCTTCCTGGGACCCTAAACTCCTTCACTGCCCAGCAGAGGCAGCTGGATCCCTCCCTTTCCTTGATAGAAACCTCCTTGTGTCCCTCGTCTCAGCAGAGCAAAGGATAATCTTGGGTACCTGGGATGTCAAAAAAGGGGTAAAGCAAATCTAGAAGAGCTTCTTATTTTTGGTCTGCCCATTCTGTATTCTAGCCAGGATGCCTAGGAGGAAGGAAGGAGAAAGGGCTCTAGGCTCAGAGATGGTGGTATCCAGTGGTGTGAGTCCTCCTAAAAGCATAGATTCTCAGTGCCCTCGTCCCTCTCACACCAGCTTGAAATGGGTCTCCTGATGTGAATAGAGACGTTCTAACTAATAATGTTCTCCAGAGAAAGTAGTGCCAAGCTACCCTGCAGGCCCCCTCATCCCCACCATCTAAGGCCCTGATACTCACAGGCATCTATACCACTTGGGGAGGCCAAAGTGCCACTGTTCATAATCATCCACAAACCAACACTGAGCACTTCCTTTGAGCCAAGCACTGTGCTAAGAGCTGAGAAAAGCAAGGCACAGCCCGTTTTCAGTAGCTCCTCATCTAAAAGAAGACATAGTCAGAAACGAATCATTTCAACATGGAAAACCTGATGGCAGAGGTTCTTTCCAAGTACCTGGGGAGAGCTGGAAACTGGTGCGTGGGGAAGGCCTCAGAAAGTGGTGATATTTGGGTGGCATTTAAAAGGCAAATGGGACTGTCTCAGAGAGGGGACACATTTATTCCAGGCAAAATGAGGGGCAGGCCTGCTGCTGTGTGTTTTACACCTGCCAATGCTTGTCATCCCCTAATCCCCTCACAGGCAGCGCTTGCTGTCCCATCTTACAGAGGGGAGCAGTCTGGTGCAGAGGCGTTACTTACAGAAGGTCACACAGCTGACTGAGCAGTGACAGAACCAGGCCAAAGTGACCCTAAAGTCCACATGTTCCTATCAAACGCTTTATGCTCACTGGATTATGCTGTACCATGGAGCAGCAAAAGAAGGTCTTGGGTTTTCAAAATTTAGAGCAGCTCATGTCCAACTTGCCTAGGCTAAAGTTCTCTTAATCCTTGGTTTTTCTCTGAGGCTTGCTTTCCTAAAAAATGCCACAAGAAGACACTACCAGTCCCCACCTCCACCCCAGCAGCTCTCTCTGTCTCACTGGGCAGGCAGGGCTGACTGCTGGTCGCACATCTGCAGTACTGGCACGGCTGGTTCCGCAGGTCTCATTTAGGGCCCTTGCTCTCTTCAGCCTACTGTCCCACCTCCACCTTCAGACTCTTGAGCACAGAAAATGGCTTCGGAAATACCTTAGAAGCAAAGCCACCGGGCTCTGAGTTTTACTCCACGTACAGCCTCTCATCTGTGGCTTTGATGCTTGCAGAAGTCCCAGTCAGGTGACAGGCCGGCTGGCTCTGGAAAGCCACACAGAGGAATCCCAGCCGGAGATGCTCTACGCTTTTGTAAACTGTTTCGCTCCCACGAAGAAGTCAGGCAAATAGGCAGTGACATTCTCTCTCTCTTCTCTTGACAAAAATCGACCTTGGCTCCCGTTCCTGCCATCTAAATCCACAAGCATTTCCTGCTGCCACAGTGTTTGCTCCGCAATGAAGAAAGCAGGCAAGTCTTCCCAGACTGCAGGGTTGGGGCGCCCAGAGCCCTCTCTCCAGCAGGCAGGCGCTGCAACCGGGAGCTGGGGGTTCCCCAGGCTCCAGAGGCAGACAGCAGCCAACCCAGGCTTGCTGGGCTCCATGAGGGAAAAGTTTGCAGGCACAGACCAGGCCAAACACAGAGGTCATAAAACAAAATTTATCTTTAATTGGTAAGTGTCAACAGCAGTACAAAAGATGGAGTGATGACAACTAGATTAGGGTAGAGAGGACAGTCTTGAGGTAAATGAGCATAAATAGGCAGTTCTTATAGACACTCCCCTGCGGGCCTGAGCCCGTCATGGCATATACATTATCACCCAAGGATGGCATGTCTAACATATCAGGAAAGCACCTTGTGCAAAAAGGAAAAAAAAAAAAAGTAGCTAAGGTGCCAACATACACCAGGATAGACAAAGACAGTGTGTCTTTCAATTTTGTCTTTTCCCTTAATCATGAGGCAGAGGAGGGGAAGACTTGGAAAAGTACCACTGAAAGATTATTCAATGCTGAGTTTCATCTCACGTCAATACTGCACAACAAAATCCAAGAGGTTTGTGTATGCAACAAAGCTAAGAACAATGATCCATTCGTTTAAATTTGAAGTGATTCTCTCTCTCTTTCCATTTCTTTAATCCTTAGCAAACTTTTTTTTTCATTACCAAGAGGAGAATGTGAGAAAGATGTGATGGCAACCCTTAAGGTCATTTAAAAACTTTACACTGGACTGTACAAGATTTTTTTTTTGATAAACTATTTACATTTTCAGACTTTCAAACATATTCAAAGCAGCAATAGACACTAGTTTTTTTTGTTTTTGTTTTTGTTTTTGTTTTTTTTCTAATTGCCCAAATAGTTACCAGCCATGGGCCAAGTAGGTACCTGTGGTTATACATAGAATTTCTACAAAGAAAATCTGCAGTTAAAATTTGCTTGAGGGCGTATTAAATGTCCCTAGAGTCTCAAGGGTCACACCCACAGTGTTGCTATAGGAACCAAAGCACAGTACCTTGACAACGGAGTTGTAGTCGTCCCAACAGCCCTACACAAACTTTACACTTCGAAACAGCAGCCAGCATGTCAGTCCAGCATGTCAGTGAATTGTGCTGATTAAATTAACATAGAATACAATCTCACAATATACATCACAAACAAATTACAATGTCAGGAAATAAAAGAGTTACAGTAAGATAAGTTATGTAGTAACAGCTTATAAGCTTGTCTAGAATAATAAAAATTTTACATGGCAAATACAATAATGAATGAACAGAAATGCTAAGCATTCTAATTTGCTACAAGCTGGAGAAGGGTACAATAGACTGCACTTTCAGAAAAGCAAAAACACATATGACAAAGGAAGACAAACGGAGAATGCACATGAGCAGACCTGCAATGTGCAGCATACAAAACAGTTAAATATTTGCACATTCCCCATACTCCAAGAGCACCAGCACTGAGGCCTCACTTTACGCTGTGGTTCTTCAGGAATAAGAAACTGCTGAGCAAGATATGTGACTGAGTTGCTTTCAAGCATTCCTACTGCCAAGAACTCAGGGTAGCAGAGTATCTGCAGGGAGTACTACCTCCGCCCCTAGCCCACCCTCCTCTACCTCTGCCCCAAAGTGCCAGCCTTCCAAATTCTTGTTCGTGCACTTTTAGAAAGCAATCTGTCCCCAAAGAAAGAGATGAGATGGGGATGAAAAGGAAATGTATTTGCAAATCAATATTTTCAATGATATTGACACAGGGGCACGTTGGGTAGTATATGGCAGCAGAAACAGAACGTGGTCGGCAGGAATGACAGACAGAAGTTGTTTATTGAGGAATAAAACATGTCAGGGGAAGACTTAAGGAAATGATGCAAGTGCTTTGTAAAAGGACAAATGAGGTCATATGATATTATTACTCTTCGAGAAGTGAGCTTAAGCGCCAACTCAATCCTTGGACAAATGTGTACATCATCAGTCAAGGCTACAGCAACCATTTTTGTCACTTTCTCGTCGAAACGGAAGACCCAGTAATAATTTCAATACATTCCTCTAGCTGCATTTCTTTGCAGTTGTTGGCACTTGACACAGGACTTCTCTCATGGTCTGAAACTACAAAGTGATTCGTTTTCCTTTCCCTAATGAGTTGGTGGAGGTCAATTCTTTGCAAAATGAGTAAATGGAGAGCAGCAGCTTCAGCTGCGTTGTTCAGATGGCCAGGCTGCCTTCTCACTGAGGGGAGATGGGCTTCCCTCAAACAACCCCGGCTTTCAGCTTGTGCCTGGGCTTGTGGCTCAGGAGGGCATGCTTCAAAGCAGCCTGGTTTACGGGCAAAGAAATCAGCCTTCAACTTCAGCCCTAGGGTGATCATACCCTTTTTGAACACCACCAGGGACCTATGGGGCTAATGTCCAGGGGAGGTCAGAATTTGACAAGCTCAATAGCATGGTGAACCCACACCTGAATTTAGAACTTGGCCTGTGAGTTGGTGTCAGGACCCTGGCAAATCAAATCAGGCCTGAGGACAAGGCTGGAGAGTGTCGGGCACCAAATGGAGCAAGCTGATGTGCCCCCAAAAGGCTGAGCTGGTGCTCAGGAAAACAACAAAACTCTCATACTTCCCTGCGAAGGACACTGCTGGAATCTGCCAGGGAAGCAGAGAAACTGCCGGCCCCGACACCAGTGTCCACAGATGAACATTTCCTTTCTCTTCCCCTTCTCTTCTTCCTTCCTCCCTTCCCTTTCCTATTCCATATGGCCCATATTTTCTTTTCAAGAGAAGATTGTCTACCAGTGTCCCTATTCCGAGTGACAAAGAAAATGCTGATCCTGTAAGTTCTTGAATTAAGTGAAGATAATTTTTATCTCTGATTCAAAGATACTATGAAATAGGGAGCACGGAAGAAGGGTTACTTGACATTTTGTATTGTAACTGGCATGGTGGGACTTTACCTAATGGCCAGTCTCAAGGGCAGATGTTTGCTTTCAAAATGGCATTCATGCTTCTTGCTATTAAATGGTCACAGAATGATCTTAGAAGATTTATGTGAATTCTCAAAGCAAACTGACTCTCTCAGCTGTACTGGAAATTTTGTACGTTCAATTCATCAGCTTTCTAGAAGATCAAAAGGGAAAAGTCTGAGTCTGTGGACAGTGGGTTCTATGCTGCATGAGAGCCCAAAGAAAGGGCTTTTCAGGATGAATGCTGCCCTCACCGTAGCTGATGATTCGCTGTCCCCAGCAAGTGCAGTGACTTGTCAACTTTTAGTTTGGACCAACACATATGGATAGAAAATAAAAAGGAAATACATAACTTATATCTTACTAAGTATTTGTGAACCAAAAATAAATTCTATTTCTATGTTATATTTACACAATTAGAAACATCTAAAATGAGATGGTAAAGTCATAAAAACTTTGTTTAAGCCCCACTGGAAAAAAAAATGAAGTGATCCCTATGATTGTCATTCTTAATTTCCATGGATATTTAGAGCCAAACTTGGCTAATAAATAAAATAAACTGCGTATGCACAAAATTTAGATTCAAATACAGCATTACTATCGGAGCCAATGTAAGAGGTGTTTAGAATCAGATCATTCCTGAATAGCCTTTCATTTTTAAGAACATGGCTACAAGTTACTGAACCCCAGTACTGAGGCAGAGCTGGAGCTAAAACAAAGTGTTCATACACACATGTATTTTGCATAAATAAATGAAATAACAAGACATAAAAATGACTCAAATCCGGCAACTGTGAGGCAAGCCCACACGAGTCGAAACAGATGACTTTTGTTCGTGTAGTTTTCGTACAACAGTTTCACATTAGTCAGAAGTGATAAAAAATACCATTTATATCCAGTGCTTATAACACTTACGAAACAACATCTGTGAGTGTGTGTGTTTTTCGTTTTTTTTTTTTTTTCTTACTACAAGCAAAATCAAGTTTCAGTCCTAAAGAACAGTCCTTTGTTCGCCGACAGCCCAGAATATTATTTTGGCATGGTCATAAAAACAAACAAAATTAACCTACTATGCTAAATGTTCGCTTTTGTGCAAAATTAATTACGTACACAATACTAGCCATACAACACTCTACCTATGCAACACAATAAAAAAGAGTGAGAGAGCAAAAGCCAAAGCCAAAGAGAAAGAGAAAAAACATGAGACTGAACTGAGGAGGAGAGGTATATAATCGAAGAGATCAGTAAGACTCAATAAATACTCATTTTTTTTTGAGAAAAATAACCTCCTCCTCATTTGAAATAAATGTACAAGAACAAAGTTCCAATCCCCAACCAATATGAAGAACAAAACATTCCTATCAGTACCTTAAACAGCTTATAGAGAGCACTCCCAGCTAATGACACAGCTAGTGACATTTTGGCTAGACCTACGTACTGCTGTTAGGTATGGCCTGGAGCACTCTTTAAATAAATATGAAGGTATACAATTTTCTTCCAAGTGACAAAATGGCTCAAGAAATCTGATGGGGCCGTTCCTATGTCCTGGTGATCAGATTCTGGGTTGTCCCATGAGGTGAACTGTCCCATTAACTGACGCTCTCTGCTGAACCACTCTGGTTGTCTCCTAGGCAACCATGCTGGGTTCAGGAAGATCCCAATGGCGTCCTAGAACTTTCTGTGGTTAGGAGATGGGGAATGGAACCTCACTGCCTCCCAGCCCAGCAGCATGTCTCCAGAGCACTGCTTGAGTCACAAGTGCCATTCATCTTGCTTACATGTAGGCTTGTCCCCTCCGCAGCCACAGACACAGGGAGTCAGCCAGAGGAGCTGGTAGGCTGCCCCAGGAGCTGTTGTCCAGAGTTAACAGTAGGAACATGCCTTATAGGGAATGTACTTTCCCCCTTCTCCTTCCCTATGGTTTTCTTTCATTCTCTGGAAGTATCATGACTGTTTGCCTCCTTCTTTGCTTTGAGGCTATTGTGTAGCTTCTTACATACGGGGATTTTGCAAAGAATTCCCGGGACCTGTGAGCTGGGACAAGGCAGCACAGTGTAAAGGTGCCAACCCATGATAGCTTCTCTGTAGACTCCTATGTGGCCCACAAGCCCTGGGGCTTCATTCTTGGCTACAGAACTTTCCTGCCTGGCAGTCAACCACTGTTGACCTTTGCTGCTGAATGAAATTCACGGGAAACACCACTGATGCAGATCAAACTGAATTAGGGGGAGAAATTCTGGCAAAATATTTGAGGTCACAGGGAACCTCAAGGCATACCTGTAGACTCAAGTGCACAGCCCTGCAGCCAGATATATACTCATCTTAAAGAGCACAATAACACAGGTATTTAATAGTATCTTGTTTCAGAAATGCTTCCAGATGCTCTGGGGACATCAAATCACTATGTACATTTTTTGTATCTTGCCAGAGAAGGAGGAGATGAGGGACAAAAAGTTCTTTAGGGAAGGGGGGTGAAAAATGAGAATTCTTAAATTAATGCCACCAACAATTTGTTTTTAAATAAATAGTAAGTGGACCCTTGACATTCTGGAATGAATAAATTATTTAAGAGAAAATGTGTTAAGACTGAATGTCAGGGTGAAAGGTAAAGGGGTAATGGATGTAGTGAGAGGCGGTCTTGGGAAGAGAAGACCACGCATCGGGATCTGGCGTGGGGATGGCTCTGGTGTGCGTCTGTCATAACACGTCACACACTGATGGCACATCAAGAGGCAAACACGATTGGGTACATGCACGGTGGCAACCTTGTTCATTCCTTACGATATCTTGTCTCCAGATTCCTGAGTACTTTACCATTTTCTGGAAAAAAAAAGTGTGGTTTGCTATTTTATTTTAAGATGCCAAAGATTGTCTAAGACTTTGCAGTGTCTCCTTTAAGACTTTCAAAATATTAAGATTCAAAAGTTATGAAAAAGTTTGGCACATTCAAAGTTTAACTCTACATGTGGAAAAAAAAATGGAATTCCGAGGCCTTTTTAATATGCTCTACATGCAGCTGTGCACGCCGTGGACTTGTCCTGTTTCACAACACGAAATCCTCAGTTGTTTTCTAAAGTAATTCAGAATAAAAACACATTCACAACCTGTAGGCCGGCACAGCATACCTGAGTGAGAATGTTTAACCCCATCTAAAACAGTAACTTAAACCTTTATCAACATCCAAAAGAAAAAAAAAAAAGTAAGACAAAAATATAAGACTTGTAAGACAGCTATGGGTTGAGATAAGTTTTCAAGTCCTGGTGTCTCATATTTAATATGTCTTCACCTAAATTAAAAAACAACAACAACAATAACAATAACGACAAAAAAACTCAAGTTCATGAAAAATCAGGGAAAACTTAATCTGTCTCACACTTTACGAAACAATTAAGACCATTCTGCTGATGTAATTGTGGAGCCACAAATGCATGCGGGCTCTTTAAGAACTTTTTGTTGGGGAGGGGGGTGAAATGTCAGAGTATTTTAATTCAGCAAACAGAACTCCTCAGTTGGCACTGACAGCCTCTGGGGCTTCGTTTTCACTGCTATAGTCTGATTTGGGATCATCTTCGTAGTCGTCATACATTTCCATTTCATCCTCTCCGTTCATCATTTCGTTTCCAGCTAGGCTTCCGCTGTCTGTCTTCATTCCGTAAGTGCTCTGGATGACCGGCAGGCTGGGCTCTGGGCTGGCAGAGGTGCTAGAGCAGTCAGATGTCATCTGAGGTGACGGTGTGGTAGTTGCCATAGTAATAGCACCAGGATACACAACACCTGTTCCTGTGGTGATTGGAATCTGAGGCTGTTGCCTGTATAGATTCAAACAACAGAGCGAAACAGAGGGGGAATATCGTTAGATAACATCTCTCTCTGCATATTCTTCAGTGTGAATAATAACTATGAGTTGTCATGTTAATTGAATGAGGTTCTACACATATTTGTATTACATGTAAGTGTAATATAAATATATATTGTTATCAATTCCTAGTTTTTCAGATGAAGAATATAAGGTTTTGCTTAATACAAGTACAGCCAGAATTTGAACCTATCTTGTCACCTGATTTGAATTCTATCACTCTTTCCATTACCTATATTCAATATACAGACCTACTAAGCTTACTATATCTCAAAGGTCCGAACTTCGGTAGAGCCCATGAGCACCCAGTCAACATGAAGTACCTGATAGTGATACAGTTTCTATGACTCTCATACTGAGTTTTGTTTGCCTGAAGGAAACAGATAGATGATGGGGACTCTTAAATCTATGTATAGAAACATCTTATAAAATATTGGTTTCCTTCCCATCAAATCAAATTCTAACAACAATATATTTCTTGTTTCCTAAGCTTTGAGTAAATTAACACAAATTAAATTTCACACTAACTTGCTCAAGGCAGTGAATGCATCATTAAATTTGTGATTTTTCATAATTGCAATAGGAGTAATTTTTACTTAATCACATTAAAAAAGTCATTTGTAAAAGTTTTTACAAAGTTTTTACTTTTACCGAAATATTAACCCATTTTACAGTTTTCCCAATTTGCAACCCAGTGTAAACTCTGAGGGCCACCCCAAACTATCAAATGATGTATTTTCTTTCCACAAAAGACATCTTTTCACAAGGAATAAATGCTTTAAAATATTTTTAATTAAAATTCTATATCTACAAGTCTACTAAATAAATTAAATTGAGCTCCTTTTATGTGCTATTATACTTGGCACTTTCAAATTATCTTGTTTTATCCTCATAATAAACCTAAGGGTATCATTTCCCTATTTTTACAGAGAGAGTAATCAATTAAGATTCAGAGTTTTAAGTTTTCTGCGCAAGGCTTATGCCAGTTCCACAACCAGGAGTTGAAATCTTCCCTATGTCACAGATTCTCTGACAGACATCAAGATTGGGGAGAGAAAGGCAAGTTCAAACCATCAGAAGGAAACATAATAATCGGAATCGGAATCGGAATCAAAATCTTCTAGGCTGGTTCCACATATTTAAGTTTTGGGACATCGGGTTGGTAATGAAAGGCTAAAAATAAGCCAATAAAGCATCTCTACTCTTACTTTCTGGAGTGAGGCACATATGGTTGAAAAAAAACCCTACACTCTGGGGGCAGAAAGAAATGTCAGGTTTCAGCCCCCAGTCCATGCTGAAGTCTGCAATGGCAGTGGCACCGCCCCAGAGACCACTACTCCCCACATGGGGGCTCCCTGCGGAGAACCACAGTCACCAGCAACTGTTCTGTGTTGCACGTGAATGCTAGAGCGAGAAGTTAGTCCTGGAGCTGAAGGCTTTTGTCTCCGGAAGAGCCGTTCTAGGAAGAAGTTTGTGATGCAGGGAACAGAGCTCAGAATCCAGAGTCAGACTTGGGTTTAAGTCCTAGCTCTACCAGTTACTGACTATGTGGCATTGGGTAGGCTAATTGTCATCACCAACATCCTCCTTCCTCATCTAAGCTTTAGAACTTAGAACAATCATACTTACCTGACAGGTTGTCTAGATTAGATAAGAGCACACATGTAAAGCATTATTTATATAGAACAGGGAGCGGGGCTAATTCCTTTTCCCCAGAGGATAGTTGGTGTCAACCTCATAGACAGCAGGCATACTCTGGGTCTTGGAGGACACCAAGGAGATAATAAGTGATGCGCTGGACTGACTGTGAGCACTGACTCATAGGTGCTATTTGGAGCCAGAGGTAGCAACAGACTACAGGACAATATTCTGGGTGCCATGTGACCTGCAGAGGCTTCCCTCTGGCACAGTGTGTGCAGATAAGGGCATCAAGGTAGGAAAGTGTTATGTCTTCAGAGAAATAACTAAAAAGAAAAAAACCTGAAAGACTAACATTTGGCTCTGTGAAACTGTTTTCCAAGCCTGACTCCCTCCTTTCCCCAGTTCCTGAAATCGTCCATGTGTCTCTGGAACCCAGTGTCCAGTCCTCAGTGCTACACCTTCTTGCTCTAACTGAAATCTGGTTTTCTCTTTAGGACACTGCTCTGCCTGCAGCCTCTTTAGAGTTGGCTGTTCCCTTTCCACCTCACATAGTAATAACAGATCTGGAAATCGGGTTGCTCCCTTTCTAGCCCCTGATTGCTCTTCCAAGCTATTTTTTTATTGCTCCATCATGAAAGACCTCATCTTTGAATGTCATGTCACAAGACTGTGTCATTCACTAGCACAGTTACCTTCTTCATGCCCCAGTATTCCCCTTGGTTGCTTAAAGATGTTAGCCATGGGTTCATCGTTGCTTTCTCCAACAACACCTATGCTATCCTTCTGAATGAATTCACTATTCCTGAAATGATCATTCCACTGCCTTGCTGTCTCAGTTCCTTGACCTCCCCGTATACTGTGACCCTCCAACCCCCATTTCAATCTTAGTTGCTGACAATCTTCTATACAGTTGGCCTTGTCATTTCTAACTGTCACCCCTTACTTCTCTGGACATCCCAGAATCTGAGCACCACATCTTATCTTTCTAGTTTTCTCCCTCAATGATTCTTCCCTTATGGGGGGCTCAATGATTCTCCTACTCTATGAGGACCTATAATTTCCTGATCCTTCACCTGCCCTCACTTACTTATGCCCTCAGGGATCTCTTCACTCAGCATAAATTCTGTGCTTACTTACTCTCTCCCTGATCTCTTTACCATCTTGCCTGGCAAAACTAATTTCAGATAAATACAACACTCTTCGGTCTCACAGATGAACTTAGCTGGAGAAATCACACCACCATGTTGACTACTCTCTGAGTTAACGAGAATGAGCTTCCGATAAGTCCCTAGAGCTGTCCAAGTATTATATTGCACACTCTCCTATCCCACTTCTATTCCCTAACACCATGATTCCTACCTTCTTAACTCTTCAAATGTCCAATGTCTTCTCTTCCACCCTCTTACTCTCAGCCGTTTTTTCATTTAATGGAGAAGTTTGAAGCGGTCAGAGGGAGCTTTTCACAAGCTTCCACTGTCATGTCAACTTGTCTACTGTCCCTGAGCTCTTATTCTGGGCCTACCTTCCACTTTGAATAGTTCATAACCCAACATAGGGCTGACTCTTCTACTTGCCCACTAAAAGTACCTCTTCTTGTTAAGGCTATCTCCAGCAACTGTCTCTCTGTCTGTATCATCAATTTCTCCTCTCCTGCATTGTTCTCACCAAACAGGCTATAACTGCTCCTATAAAAAAACAAAAACTCTTTCTTGGCTTATATTCCCCTCTAGCTACTGTGCAACTTTTCTGATCTCCTTAAGCGAAGGTCTTTGAAAGGCTGGCTGTCTGCATTTATTCTTTTTAATTCTTCCTCAAATCCACTTCAATCACTTTAAACACTACAACAGAGCTTATGATCTGGTCATCAATGATCTCTTTACTGTTAAGCCCCAAAGTCAATTCTTGGACCTCATTTACTTAACCTGTGCCATGAGCGGCATTTAATGCAGTCAATCAGTTTCCTCCTTCCTGAAACGTTTTATTTCCTCTTTTCTAAGACACTACACCCTCCAACTTCTTACTACCTTATTACCTTACTATCTTATTTCCTTCAAATCCCCTTGCTGTTTCCTTCCCATCTTTCTGAAATATAAGCACTTAAGTATCCAAAGGCCCAGTCCATGCATACCTTCTCTTCTGTCTAAATTTGTTCCCTTGTAGATTTTATCCAGTACTATGGGTTTAACATGTTAACAACTCCCAAATTTATATCTCTGGTAAGTACCTAAATTCCAGGCTCATACATATAACTTTATTTTATTTGGATGCCTAAATACCATTTCAAACTTCTAGGTTCAGAACTGAACTTGTGACTACTCTCTTACAGAGCTACTTTTCTCATGGCCATCCTGATATCTTGGGTAATGATACTTCATTTTTCCAGTTGCTCAGGCAAATTTTTTGTGACCCTATTTCTTTTAAATCCTATATCCAACCCATCAACAAATCCTTGAAAGGCTGGCTGTCTGCATTGGTTCTCTCTCAGGAATATATCCAGAATCCATCCACTTCCTACCACCTCCACTCCTACCCACCTGACCCAAGCCACTTTCAACTCTAATATGGTTAATTAGAATTTCAGGCTATTCTCAGGCAAGTCTCATACAGTGGATAGAGTGATCCTCTCAAAACCTCAGTCATAGCACAGTACCTTTCTCTCTGCTTATGAAGCTTCAAGAACTTTCCATCTCAATCAGAGTCAAATTCAAATTCTTCACAATAGCCTACAAGTATTTTTACAGTTTGGCTGCCTTCATCTTCCTACCTTCTAATTCTGCTTTGCTTCTGTCACTATGGCTCTTATTTTTTTTCAAGTAAGCCAGGCACAGTTGTTTCCTAAGACCTACACACTTGCTGTTTGTTCTGCCCACTTCTCTCAGGTGTCTGCACAACTTGCTCCCTCACCTACTTCAGATATTTTTTTCTTTTTTTCAAACCATCATAGCAAAGTTTTTCTGCATCCATTCTATTTAAAATTAGATTCAATTCTCTACAATTCTCTACTTCTTTCCCTATTTTATTTTGTTCTAAGGCGTTTATCACTGTTTTATATTCATTTATTGATTATTCACCTAACTTCTATCACTAGAATGTAAACTTCAGGAGGACCAAAATTTTTATGGACATAACTAGCTCCAAAGGCTACACCATGCCTGCGACATAGGAGACACTCAGTAAGTACTCCTTGAACACATGGAATGAGTGAATGGGAGGAAAAACAAGTGAAAAACCTATGTCACCCACTTCAGAGGAGGCAAGACACAGTGAGGGAGGAAGTACAGGAAGAGGATGATGGAGACGGGTAAGAATACAACTGTCTTTAGAGGCTTGAATTATTGCCCTCATACATAAGGGGAAGATTTGTTCTAGGAAAGACCAAAAAAGAGGACAAAAACCAGCCCACAAAGTAGCAAAGAGGCAGATTATGACTCAGCGAAGAGTCAAGAACTTTCTGGCATTAGACGATGTTCCTCAAAGGACCCACTTCCCATGGGAGGAGGGGAGTGCTCAGCTCTAGAAGGCCCCAGCAGGCCCCGATACTGGCTAGCTATTTGAAATATATAATATCCGAGGCCTCTTTGAAGTTAAACTGATTCCACGGATGCAAAATCATAAGCTAACCGTCTTGCCAATCTTGTTATCTTGTCATTATTGGCCCAAGAAGAAACAGGGAATATTGAGTGAGCATACTCAACTCATACTACTTGTAGTTGAATAAGCCTAACTTTTAAGATATTGCTGTGCCCTGCCTGTCTTACATTTTCTTTACTGCCAAGGAAAATTTCTCTTTTTTTTAATAATTGAGCATTCCACACACACCCCACTACTACCAACACCTGATGTGCTCTCCTTTATACTAAAACAGAAATCTACTTCCTGCCAACCTGACCTGCTCAAAACTCAAGAATGCCCAAATGGTTGGTTGGTCCCAATACATAATTGTCTGTCTTCCTCTGAGCTTTACTTCCTCTTGTTCATAACATCAAAATTAGCATTTCATTATATATTATAGGCACAGACTGTACCACGTGTGCCACATGTGTGAGCATGCTTATGTGTGGAACAAACTATTTGCTAATCTAGTCATATATGTATCTGATTCCTCCAACTATGACATTTTTTGAAAGATCATGTGTGCACAAATAATGTCTCATACTATATTAATTTAGTACAGTTCTGGGCACCCAGCTGGTTTCAAATAGCCCCTTACCAATTGACTGACTAATCAATGAACAAAATGAAAAAATCAAGACAGCAGGTTCAAGCTTTGTCTATCAGAAATTACTTTCCTAAAAAGCATTTCTCCTTCCTTTACAGATCAATTTCAGAGTCAAAATTCAAACACTGCAGATTTCACAAATAGTAGTAGCTGGCAGGTATCAGGTTTTGCAAATAATGGATATATGCATCAAAAGAAAAGTTGTAAATGTTTGTAAAAGTGTATACATGCAACTGATCCAAACGGAGATGGTCAGGACTCTCTCTCTCCTAGGACTTGAGAAAGATTGAGAGAGCTCAGCATTGCAGCATGGTTTCCAAATTCACCTTTGTCAATTGCAAAGGGACTGCATATTTATGTTGGGAAAGCCCCATTGTTTGCTAACCCTTCTGAATCTTTCAGAGTGTGCAAATGAAGGCAACACAATTTGTTGCATCAGAAGATAGGCTGTATGTTTACACATCTCTGCAGCTGATATTGCTGGGAGGAACAGAAATAATGACAATCTGCTTACGTTATTGGAGGTTATAATCCAGCTTCTTCACAGAAGCACAATACTGAAGACAATATAGCTAGTTTATGTCATTCAATTACATTTGTAAGTGTCTTACAGGCTTGAATCAACCCCTTTAGGATTAAGATCAAAATGGCAAATGTTCAAATCATTTATAGCATAAAGTACGAGAAAAGTAATTCTTACAATATAAAATATACAGCTGGCACATAGCATTATTTCTCTAAAATAATATTTACTTTAATTTAGGGCTTATCATGTGCTGAGCACTTGTTCTAAGCACTTTCCACATATTAAGGTATCCAGTCTTCAGATGGAACTTTTGTTGTTGGTATTATTGTCATCGTCATTATTCTCATTCCACATATAAGAAAACTGAGGTGCCACAAGTTTAAATGAGATTCCCAGTGGCAAGTGGAGGACTCAGAGGAACAAAGGCTGACGTGCATTAGTTCCTGTATCAAAGAAGGAGCAAACCTAGGATTTGAGCCAGAATAGTCTGGAGAACCAATGCCTTTAACCACCATACTCTAGAGCCTCTAAGCAATTTGTAGTCTCTAATTGAGAGACGTGTATAGCGGTACAAAGGACATATGTTTCACATTCACATAAGCCTGGTTTAGATCTCTGTTCTGCCATTTACTTACTAGCTGTGTGGCCTTAGATAAATTATTTAACATCTCTGAATATGTTTTTTTTCCAACCCTATAATGGGGAAGATATTGTCTATCTTCTAAATTTGATGTAGTTACAATAATCTATATAATTCACTCAGCGCAGTACATAGCATACAGTAAGTATCCAATAATTTGTGATTATTGCCTTACGATAGCCTTAAATTTAATACTTTCTAATACCTGAATAATTTTCTTTTGTTTAACATAGTAAGTTTCAAAAAAAGTAAAAACATTTGACCATAATTCTTTAGGAAAGGACATCATTATAGTTAGATGGATCCCAATAAATATAATTTCTATTTGACAGCACTCTTATTAGAACTGCTACAAATTCTGATAGTTAATATGCCAGTTGAGGGGGTTAAATCCAAGTTACAAGCTAACTGTACTCTGTTCCATATTATTGACAAAATCATTTCATAATAGCTAAGTAAAAAAATCTAACTCATCAGCTACAGTTGTGTAGTCAGTAAAATGTACAAAAATGTTGAGTAATATACACAGTTTTATTGGCTTGAAAATTATGCATGTCTTTCAAAATCAGCTATAAAAATTGATCTCATCCCCTTTCCATCAAGAAGTCAATAGTAATCTTTGAAATTTTTTGTTTATTTTTCTCTCTGTTCCTCTTGTCATAACCTCACATCTAAGGCAGATCACTTTCCAAAAATGAACCTCAGAGAGTGAATAATCTATTGAGTATAACTATTTAAAAGAAAATATAATCCACAAGTGGAAATGACACCTGGCTTTATGTAGCAAGTATTATGGAAATGAGGCAGAGGACAATCCTCAACATTGAGAATTAAAGAATAAGGCACTCTGGTCATCCCCTCTACTTCTGTAGCCCCATCCTACACTATACAATGATTCTTCCACAATAGACTCTTCTGCACTATGAGGAACAGCATTCCTGGTCTCTGAAGGTCAAAGTTCCATTATACACCACCTACCACAGCAATATACCTACTTTTCTCTGGGTTCTAAGAGCTCTTGTTGAAATGGACCAAATATACTCATGATTGTGCCAGAGTAGGGCTATAGGGCATATATTGGGAAAACATGGTGAGGACAATTCCTTTGTTGTTTGACATGATGGAAGCCAAGATCTGAATTTGAATCTTTGATCCTTACTACCAAAAGGGCACTCTGAATTGGTATTTTTAAGAAATCTCCTAATTTCATGTGAATAATCCAATTATACTGCATTGTATTACTGTGTTAAAAGTATTTTTTAAATGCATACATTTAAATACAGAGAAATGTGATATTCCTATTTTAGCAAGCCTTCATTTATTAAAATAGGATCTTCAAACTATAAAGTGACTTAAGCCTCTTTTATGCCTAAAAGATTCAGCTGTAGTATCAATAAACTCAGTAATATCTAATGTGATATGAAATATAGTGTTACTGTAATAGTAAATACATATTAAATAGAAATGGTAATGCTAGAACTCACTTTTCTGGATTTTGAACTAAGCATTATGTAAAGTATTTTTTGAAGCGTTGCATCATCAAACCCTCATAGCAATCAGACAAGATATGTGGTATTACTCATTTCAGTTCACACATGAGGAAACTGAAGCATGGGGAAGTCAAATAGCTTGTCCAAGTAGGTGTCCAGGCCAGCATTTGAACCCTAGTAGTCAAACTCCAAAGACCATGCTCCTCCCGAGACACCAGGGCTCAGTCTACTTTCACTGGTTTGTCGCATTTTGCACTCTATTTACTATTTGGATTAATTTTCTTCTTTTAAACACATGCTTCCAAAGCCTTTTTGTCCCACAGAGTTACCTTTTGAGCATCTGTAAATATAAATTGCTTTCCCTTTAGGGTCTCTTTCGCTACTCGTAAGCGAAGCTTTCTCATTCCCTGGCACTGCACAGCTCCTCGGCTCTCCCTCATGTTAAAAGCAAACGTAGCTTCATTTTTGCTTACTCTGCTTCTCTTTCTCTAGCCTCTCCCAAGAGCCTCCCCCTGATTCCGGCTGCTTCTGCTGGTGCCTCCAGAATGGCCCGCTGGTTTCCACTCCTCCGTGCTGCTGGGCCTGGGGGGTTGGAATCTACAGGCATCCGAATCCCCACTTATCCTGACTACTGTGGTTAGGAGGGGCCTCTTTTGAATGCAGACAACCAGTCAGCCAAGTCGAAATTTATACCAGAAATCTATTACCTAATTTTTAAACAAAATGACATGAAATCAGACTTGAAGATATCAAAAACATGTCTAGTTTCTGATTTAGGCAAGAAAATCCACATTGTTACTGCTTCCACCACAGAATAATTTACTGCAACAGGAGTTCTGGATCTTATGCCAAAAATAAGGTCTTCTAACCAATGTCAAGGCCAATTATCTTGTGGTAAATCCCACAACAAAAGCAGACTATTGTGATTAGAGTCAGAAGCACCACCCAGAGAAGCTGGGAAGCTTCTGGGGATTTCTTAAAGTCACTTTTCCCACTCTGTGTGTCTATCTAAATAAACTACCAGAAACGCTGTGTGTGGGCACTGAGTATCTTGGCACGGAGGACAATGAAAGAGGCGGTCAGTTGGGCGTGAGCTGTGCAGCTTTGTCATAAAGAGTAGGAGCCATGTCCTCAAGGCTGTGACTTCTGATGACTCTACAGCCAAGCCTCTCAGCATGTCACAGCCCTCTCCCTTCTCTAATCTCTCTCCCAAACACACTGCCAGTAGCTACCCTGTGGTTTTTTTTCCTGGGACTTTAAAGCCCAGTTGGCTCTGTCCAGGAATACATACCCCACAGTGAAGAACTGCCTCATTTCTTGTCGCCGAGACCGCATCAGTTGCTTATACTCCCCAATCCGGAGCTTTTTGCCATCCACAATGCAGGTGCGTTTCGGCCGGGGTTTGTATTTGTAGTTTGGGTACTTCTCTAAGTGGATCTTGCTTAGCCGGGCCTGCTCTTCATAATATGGTTGTTTCTCCTGGTTCGACATGGATTTCCAGCGAGATCCTGGACATAAAAGTATCTAAGTGGTCAAGGCAACATATTCCAGGCAACTAGGTACAACTAGAGCTACAGCTAGATGCGCCTCCCCAGCACTTAATTCCCTTTGACTCTGGGCAGCATCTGTTGCCAAATATCACTGAACTTCCCAACCAGTCTTTTGGACAACAGAGCAAAAGTAATTCTGCATGTGATACAGTTATTGTGCTATTTCTCTCAATAATTTAAGGCTGATTGAGGATTCTATGTTTTTCCAAAATGCCTCTTTGTTACCTAAAGACCATTTCCTACACTAAGGCATGTCCCTGTTCATCTGCTTCTTCCTTTCAAGAGTTAAAAACCTAAATTTCCTAACCATACATATGAGAATGACAAGATTCTCAGGAAATGCTCTGCTAGTTCCAGAAATTCAATCATCTTCCACCCTCCAAGCATCTTTAGCAAAGCTGACCTTTGATAAGATATTAGCAGATGTTGACATCCTTCCATACATAAAAATCTGCTGTACACACCGTCTCCTCTGCCCCAGTGTAATTAAAAAAACTAAACTCTACTTAAGAAGTCATAACTTTAGAAGCGGAAGGTACAGTTGGAATTATATGTACCATTTTCAAGTACTATAAACTTCATTCAAAGCTGTACCAATACAAGTACAAAAATCTTTAATATGGTTTACACAGGAAGAAGGAAAAGTATTCACTTCTCTAATATTGTTTATAAAGAATGATCTAAACACTTGACGAAGAAGGGATGTGTTTTTTTACATGTATCAAATTGCGTTTTTGTGTCTCGCTGGTGAATAAAGCAGTAACAGCTGTGTAGACTGGATGTTAGCTATTCTTCAGTGGAGATTTTTCATACATAAACAAATGGAAAAGTTATACAAATATTCTACATAGCCAGCAATATCCTGGCCTGCTTTAATAGCACATCCATCCCTGCTCTTTCCTGATTGTTGTGCAAAACTTGTGTGGAATAGCTATGCAGATAGGTTTCTCTGTGTTCTGCGGGCTCCCAGCAGTTTAAAGCCTAAGGTAACAGAGGATTCTTGGTACTCCTGAAATGCTCCTGCTTCAAAGGTTACATTTTAATGAATATGCTTACTATATTCCTAATAATTTTTTCATGGATTGCATACCAATAATATAGATTCTCCATGGCTGCCAAAAGGGAAACAGAGGGGATCTATGTCCATCTGAATGGTTCCATTGCTACTAAATTGGCAGGAAACAAATATGAAGATAGCAAAGTTACATATCAAGTTATAAGACGAGAGAAGTACTGGTTTTTTTGGAATGTCTTTTAATTTGAAACAAATATAATTTGTCCATTAGGAATATCTTGGTTTAAACGGTATTTAAATTTTTTTTGAAAATCCCCAAACGTATCTCTGAAACTCCAAAAATAAAACTCCACTTAAATATGACATTTAGTATCCCTTTTGAAACTCAAGTCAAAAGAAAAAAAAAAAAAAGAAAAAGTTGCATTTTAACATTTTACCCCGTTTGATTCTATGTAGGCTTTAAATTTTCTTAGAGGTCACTGTCTCCAAATGTCTCAGAGTTGAGTTAAATTATTTATATAGTGACAAAACATGTGTATTTGTGTGTGTCCAGATCACTGGTATTTACTCAGGTTAAATATTTATTGCTTTTGAACAAAACATTTAAAAAATTAAAACCACAGTTTAAGTCTCTAATGTTTTTCAGCTTCTTAAACGGCTCCCTTTGAGACTTTGTCACATCGTGACAGCTTACATAGAACAGTGCCTTCTGTGTGTTTTCTGTTGAAAGAGGAAACATGTTGACTGCAGTGCTGCACGTTGGATAAAATATGTTCAGTGTGTTGAGCACAATAATTCCAAACTGTATAATCTGCACTAGGCCAGCGTTACGCTAATAGAACAAGGCTTGAGCCTAATCCTAAGAAACTGGAGAATCACTCCAGCAATTTACCGCAAAACAGGCCTCTGCCCTGCGGTCTATGTGTTCAATGCACTGCTGTGAAATTTGAACTTGTCATATCTCATTAAAGTAAATGCAGCTTTATTTTACAAGTTTTAAAGTTATCATTAGAGGCACTGTTTGCACTTCATGAATTTCACACCATTTTTGAGTTTACCCCTGGTCCTTGATGAATTTTTCTTTCAGTGGCACGTATGAGCCCAAGAACTCTACAGCGGAAAACTGTGAGGGCAGTGAGTGTTTCCAAGACTAGCAACTTCCAAATTTAAAAAGGCTAAATGAGAAAAGGTGACTAAGTTTGCTCCATGATAGCTGTCAAGCAGTGACCTTTTCAGAGTTGCTAAATTCACAATATTAATACATTACTATATTTTGTCTCTAGAATCAATTTTTACTCAGTCTTACCCTATCAATAGCTTTGTCTCTAAAACAAGTTTTAAACACTTTCTCCAGTAGATGCAGTAACCTTAACCCCGATAGTCGAATTGTGGGGTGTGGGGAAGGGGTGATGACAAGGACAGCTAGTGGAGCTTTGTCAAACTTCTGTCCAGCACAGTCACCTTGCCCTTGGGAGTCTTATTCTGCCCCTGCTTTCCACCCTTGAAACTCCCTGGGAGAAAAGGTCAGCATCAGTTGCGCCAAATGCACTCACCTAAAATTTTACTAATGTTGGAGTTGTGCATGTCAGGGAAGGCCTGAAGGATTTTCCTCCTCTCGTCCTTTGCCCAAACCATGAATGCATTCATTGGTCGCTTGATGTGTGGCTCACTGCTGGCCCGGCCACGGGCATCCCTGTAGACTCGAGCTTCAGCCACAGTGGCACCTCCTGTTGGCCAACAATAATACTGCTGTAGTTTAGCTGCAGAGCCATTCATTGCTTTACTTCCTGTAATGTCAGGGCAGGAAGAACAAGATGGGTGTAAAGCATTATTATGTGAATAATGTAATAGCTTGCCATCAGTTCCACTGCTCTCCCGAGGCCCGTCTCTTTTTGTCTAAGTGAACTCTTAAAAGCAGAAGAGAGTTTCAGGTGACAATTCTACAACCTTTCTGATACAATATTCGACAAGATATTGGGAAGAATTAGTGTTGCATGTCTGTACACCTATTGCATTTACAACAATAAATTCTAGCTAGTGATAAAGTAATGGCTGGTATTATTTTATGGTAAGCTTTCCTGCTGTTCAGAAGCAGGTTCTTACTCTCATTTTAGCTTTATTTGCCCAAAAACAGCCACTTCAAACTATATATTTCCCCTAAATAGAATTATTTTTCACAGTATTTTGCCTCCTCCTGTGCTCTTTTTGTGACCTGGAAGACTCTTCTCTTAAGACTTCTCTTTAAGTCCTACCAATCCTTCAAGTCCTACTCAAACATCGGCAAGTTTTGTGAATGAATGAATTAATTTAATGAAAAATTTTAGCTGAGCAATTATTATGAGATAGATCTATCGTCTGCTGCTTGGGATACAAAGGTCCAAAAGAGTTCACATAAAAGGAGACAGACCACTATAACAAAGGGACAAGTGCCGCAGTACTGAAGTTACCAGGGTGCCAAGAGAACACCAGACAGGATAGCCAACCAATGCGTCCTAGGAGATGTGATGTCCCAGTTGAGTCTCAAAGGTGAACAGGAATCAGCTAGTGATTAGGAGAGCGGAGCAAGGACACATGGGAAAGCTGTTTAGGCTAAAAGAACAACATTTGCAGTGATTCTCCCCAAGCTCCCTATTGCTTTCAGGGTCAAAATCTCAGCAAAATTATGGTTTATGTGATTGTCTCCCTCTGATCTTTCTCCATCCCCAGGAATATGCAATCCTTAAAGTCAGACACTGTCTTGCACTCATTCTTGAATGCTCAAGTCTTCCCACATAATAGATACTAAATACACATTAAGTAAAAGAGTATTGATTTTCAGCCCATATACAAAAGTAGTAGACTAAGAGGTATTCATTTCAAGGGTCCTGATACATTTTTCTATTGTTTAAGAGACTTTAATCCCTATGAAGCTATTTCTGATCTAGTAACATACTAGATTTAAAACTCTTTGAGGACAGAACAGGGGCTGAGCCTTATTTGCTGCTGAATTCCTTGGATCCAGTGAAGTATCTGTCACATGGAATTTTGATTAGTAAAATGTATTTAGTGACTGAATGAATGTAGTCCTTCCTTGTTTTCATGGCCTCCGCCAGTGTGACACAGTGATGCACGTTTCGCCACATGGCAACTACTGAATATTTCCCTATAGATTGAAAATTTCTACAGCAAGATGTGAAGTGATTGAACTGATGGTCCCAGCCAGTGCTTCTAGTGAACAAACAAGAAAACGGACCACCGGAAGTTTAGAAACAAAATATACAATAAAGCCAACATTTATAATTTTTGGACAAAGTAAATCCTTTTAGCTCAGTGAAGTAATACAAAAATAAGACCCAATCAATCTCTGGCCCTTCTATTCTTTTTCCAGATACCTTGATTAAAAAGAAATTTGTTGGTGTCAAAGCCAGTGACAAATTAGAACATTAAATCACACTATTATTTGGAAAATATGGTCATTATTTATTGCCATATAACGACAAGATAAAAGGATGGAATTAACTAACATTGTGGGTTTTTCTTCCAAAACATGAAGGTGGGCAGAGAAACTACTTTTTTAAAACCATGTAAAAATAACATATTTCACAAACAGCCTTTCTTTTAGGCCTAGACAGAATGATGCCTTACATGAGAAGTCTCAGATTCCAAGATGCATAACTAATATGCTACCTTTTTGCCACCATACCCACAGTACATTAATTTCATTTAAAATGCACTGACCATACAGGATAAATTGATTTCACTTTATAAGGGTTTGACAGCCATGTTTATTGTGCAGTGAAATGTAGTGTAGCTTCCAGCTGACAATATCCATCAACACAGGGCAATATGCTGACTGCTGGGCCAGATGAAGGCATACATTACTCTGGAAGGGAAACACTTATTCAGACACGACAGTGTCTTTTCCTGCGGATCACCATGGTAATTTATGATGCCCTCAATGCCATTACTTTACAACTGACATGGATTCAGCAATTTATATACTGGCATGCATACACATAAAAGGAGACAGGTTTGTGGAGAATGTCAGATGCAAAAACATTTCAATATTATTCTAAGTTAACTACTATGCCACAGGTGATTAACATTTGAAATCTGCTTTTGCTGTTGCTGCCTTCTCTCCACCTCCAGCAAAACCAAACAGTCAGCTTTAATTTATTTCTTCACTTAAAATATGGAGTTCATCATGAATGGGAAGTTTTAATCTCCTGCAGACTGATAGACATCACAGAGGATTTTTAGAGTCTGGCTGTTGTACAGAGAAACACCCAACATCCTCTACTCCATACTATTGCTTCTCCCAATATACTGTATAACAGTCTCACTGTCACGCTGTGCCAGAGTCTTAGCAAACTCTTCTTACTCTTCCACTTCACTAATTTCTACCTTTTTCCAAGGAACAGCTCATTTCACCTCCGCCAACTGCCCAGCGCTGATCTTATCCTTTCCCCCCACAGCATGTATCATCTACAAAACACTTAATTAACTATACAGAAGACGTCTGGAACTCATGAGGAATGGTTCTAGAAATTGGAAAATTTAAGCACAGTGCATAGTACAAAAATGCAAGATGAAAAGGGGAAAGTAGCAAAAGTTTTAAAGCTTTAAATATTTTCTTGTTACTTCTCTTTTCCTGAAGTGAACTGAAAAATGAATGGGCATATCCTAGGTTAAACTTGGAGTGTTTTATCAGATGAACCAAGATTTGGGAATAAGAGACTTATCTAAAGAGACCAAAGTTTGGAGCTACTTTTGTTGGACTACAGGCATCAATTGTTGTAGTGACTTTGAATATGACACAAATTTGCAGTATCCAGGCCCCTTTTTAAAGCTTAACTTGGATAATTCCTGCCCCCATTTCACCTCCTTTCTCTCCAATCTCCCAAATATGTGTTATTCTAAGGCTCTTACAATCATACAAACTATACCCAGAACATCACCATCCATAATGAGGCAGTCAATAGAAAACAAAAAACCTAATTTGCCTATGAAAATTGGCCTCTCACTCCTGCCTTAATAGCTAATGTCATGGAAAGGAGCTCTATTCAGTCATGAACTTTTAATTCCTGAGTTAACACTATGGTTTAGTGTAAGCAATATAATATTATAAACTACAGATGCACCACAAAGATATATATGTAGGGATTCACCTTCTTTTTTCAGTAACTATGTAATATATGACTTCTATGGAATTTATGGAAATATCCAGATGAGCACTATGCAGAAAGATGTTTTCAACAAATACTTCTTGAATTGAGTCTTTTGATAAAAAAAATCTCTCAATATTACTTTCTTTTTTACTGAAAGATGACAACCCATTTATTACTTGAACTTACACTCTAGGTTTCAATTAAGTTTAGAGTCAGAATTTTAAGCAAATATGAGAGGCCACAAAGTCAAAAAAACATTTAGAAAGTGTTCCTAAGCTTCTTGAATATATATTTAATGAAGCAAAATAACTAGGAGATTGTTATTTTAGCAGTAAAAATATATATGACTATATATGTGTGTATAAATTCAGAAACTTAAAAATTGGAAATTATATACTTTGAAAACTCCTTTGAGCAGATGAGAAAATTCTAATAGACTATTACAGAATTCTATAGATTCTTAATCTGTGTTATTAATGTACTATTAATCTGTGTATTAACTGCAAATTAACTTTGTTATAATTAATTTTAAAAATCTACATATCAAGTATTATTTCATACTGTTCCATTCATTTTTGAAAATAACATGATTAAGTGTATTTTAAGGAGTATTTCATTGGTTTTTGCAGTGCTGGGGATTAAATCTAGCGTCTCATGCTTTCTAGGCAAGTAATCCACCTCTGAGATACATCCTTCCCCAGCACTTTCAATCTTGAATAGCCAAGAATCAGAATCCAGAACTGAATTGCAATAGAGAATAGTTTACTATTCTACAAGGAAATTTCTTTTCTTTTGCAGAGCAGATGAAATATTTGTCAATTCACAACAGGATTTCTCATAGAAAGCAGAGAGAAGCCTAGACCCACAACTATGTACCTGGGGCCAACTGCTTTCCTGCTATCCTGAGAGCCTTGACCAGCAACACCAAATCCAAATGAGAATTATGAGAAGTCCAGGAGGTCAACAGCAATACATGAGGCACCAAAGGAAACCCTGGTCCCCATGTTCTGGGTCCTCCTGCTCTATGCAATGTCAGATTGGTTAATTTACCCTTCATCTCCCAAACCAGTCTGTATAAATGCAAACTTTCAGTTAAGCAAAAAAAAAAAAAAATAGTTAATTAAGGGAGAAAATAGAAATTGCCAAGACAAAGACCTCCTTAAGAAGCTGTGATTCGAATGATTTAGAGAGACAGAATATTGAGTTTTTCCAGGTGGGCTAGAAAGAAGGCCAGTTCACCAGTTCATAGCCAATGGCAATGGTCCTGAACTAATCCTAGAGAGGCCCCTTTCTGGGTAAATTCCAAGGGTGATCTGAGTGAATAAGTGAGTGTTTGGCATGGGTTTGTGCATATTTAAAGTTTTCCCCAAGGAGGAACTCTGGCTAATTCTATAATGTTTCTTGTATATGCATTAATTCAGCAAACACTCTGACAAGTTTCAGGTGTACTCAGCATTGGGATGACAAATACAAAGATAAATAACACATGTGCTTTGTTTTTACAGAAGTTGATCCAGTGGGAGAAAGACATGTAAATGAAAAATTATGAAACAGTGCTAACAATAGCAATCTTAAAATATAATGAAAGCAGAGAAAAGAAGGTATTGACATTGCTGGAGTTGACAGAGGAGAATATGAGACAGACTTTGGAGACAAAGTGATACTTGAGCAGCATCTTAAAAGAAGAGCAAGAATTTACCAGCAGGTATGCATGGGAAAATAGTCCAGTCCAAGGAACAAGTGAGAATAAAACCACAGAGTAATAACAGAAGCACAGAGGTTATGGGGAAATCAAAAGAAGATGGCTATGGCTTGAGTTTATAGAAAAAAGAGAAGCCTACACAGAGACAAAATTAGAAAAGCAGTAAATAAGGACCAATTGTTACTCCAACCCAACAAGTCTTTAAGGTATTTAAGCAGGGGAGCATCATGAACAAATATACTTTAGAAGAGATCAAAATGGAAACTAAATGAGACATTACAACTGAGCAGTCACAGTTGAGATTACTAGTGAGTTGATAGTAAAGCATGGAGAAAAATAAGGTGACTCGATATCTTCTAAAAGTCTTTTTAAGACTTATACTTTGTCAGACAAAATGAATTTGCTATATGAAAACTATTGGCATGAAGATTCTGTTCTGGGATCCAGTTCTAGTAGTGGCAGACTAGCTCATCTCAGACCAAACCTCCAAAAGATAATAAATAAAAATTCTGGGTAAAATTTGAGAAGACACCTGAGATTTACCAAAACTAAGCAGTAACTGGAGAGGATTCTAACCTGAAAAAAAAGAATTTCACAAACTGAAATTTTGTTTTCAAAGTTTTTCCCATGGCCCCAGTCTACATACTATGGAGTTGCTATACTGCAAACAGAAAATCTGTCTATTTTGCTTACTGTGTTAGAAGAGAGAGTTTGAGGCTTCCAAGAGGCTAAACCTTTAACCTCAAATGTGTAAGAAAGGCTCAAGTAAACCCAGTGGAAAACAGAGCTGTATATCCAAAAAAATTTGAGCAGATATTTTAGCTGATGCCCACTGCCAAGATAATAAAAGTTAGATTTGAATCCCATCAATTTAGAGGAGATTCATAAACACCTCGAACTTTCCATTGAAACCCCAGAGAGACAATTCCCTAGAAATAAATTCTATATACCAAGACTAAGAATTCACTCAAGGACTAAAAAGTGAAATAGACTTTCCCTAACTCTGTAAAACTAAGCCTCCATAAGTACAATGTGATCAACAGATAATTCAACATCATCTTGCTACAAAATTAACTTTTTCAAAGGAAGATAGTGGAATTCAGAGTCTCCATAATTTATAATCAACAAGACACAGTATATAATAAAAAATTACTGGTTGTCCAAATAAATGGAAAAATATTATTAAGAGACCAAAACAAAACCAACCAAACAAAAAACTGGCTGAAAATTACATGAATTTGGTAAGAAAAATCAACTAATAGGTTTAAGACATTTGGAGAAATGCAGGCAAATTAAATATCAAAACAAAAAACAAACAAACAAAAAAGCATACTAAGACACTAAACTACTGAAAACCGAAGAAAAAGTAGAACTTTCAGAGAAAATGCACATGATACCTACAGAGAAATGCTAACACAAATGATGGATGGTTATTTATTAAGAGCAATAAGAGCTGGAAAAATATGAAGCATATTTAGAATACAGAAAGAAAAGTCCATCCAGAAGTTTATCCAGGGAACATATGCTTATAAATGACTGTGAATAGAATATTATGCAACCATAAAGAGTAAATCCTGTCATTTAGAGCAAAATGCATGGAACTGGAGGGCATTATGTTAAGTGAAATAAGTCTGGCATAGAAATACAAGTACTGTGAGTTCTCTTTCATATGTGAGAACTTGAAAGCATTGACATGGAAGTAAAATAGAGATTACTAAGCGCTGGGAAAGGTGCCAGGATGTGGAGGCAGGAAAGGGCGAGAGGCGGCAGTTGAATAGGGTCCATGCATGCTGCACACATGTGTGGATACCTCACACTGAGTCCCACTAACATGTATATGCATTAATAAAGATAAGAGATATATAAAGTAAAATGGAGCCAATACAGAACACCTGGAAAATATCAACAAAGGATAAAATAAAAATCATTTATGGTCTCACAAAAAACTATGAATTACATTTTCAAATAAAAGTTAAGAGAACAAACCTATACCCAAACCTATACCCAAAGAGATATTCAAATAAATTATTCAAAATGATGAAAAATAAAAATAACAATGAAAACCAGATACATGGGAAAAAAGGAAGGATATAAAACATAAAAGTGACTTTTTTCTTCTCACGATTCCAATCAATTAATTATTTATTGTTTGTAAAAACTCAAGGAACTGTTTAATACAAAATAAACCATTGTATTGGAGATTTTCAATATATAAAAAAGTAAAATGCAGCAAAACAACATCATATTAATTCAAAGGACAAGGATATTAAGTTAGCAAAGTGGTAAAATTTTAACTATAGCAATATTCAAGGATGCATAGTGAATCCTTAGAAAAATCAGTTTCTAAAATATAAAGAAATATAGCTGAAAAATCATTAGAGTAGTTTAAGCTGAAAACTTACAAAAGATTTAATTATTCCAACGGCAGGAATGGAGAAACAGAAGGTGAAAAATTGAGAGAAGAAACAGAAAATGAATTGCAAATTGTAAGACCTAAGCCAATCAAATTCAATAATCCCATTAACTAGAAAGGAGTGAAATAATTCAATTTAAAATCAGATTTTTGGAATGAATAAACAGTAAAAATCAATGAGCTATAAAACAGGCAAAATAAAAACAATTTTAAAAGCCAAGTTAATAATTTGAAAAAAATAATAAAATGGACAGATTCATTCTTAGACTGATGAACAGACAAAGAGAGAAAGCAAAAATAGCAGTATTTGTACTGACAGATGGAACTTCACTACAGGTACTACTAACAATAAAAAGACAATCAGAAATACTAAGACAATTCCAATAAATATGATGAACAAATTGTTTGAAAGATATAAACTACCCAAATTTACTCAATAAATAGAAAACATGAATAATCTGACAACTAACAGAAAAATTGAATTTATATCTAAGAATGTTCCCACTAAGTAAACTCCAATCCCAAATAGTTTTAGCAGTAAATTTCAAATCTTTAAGGAAAAAAAAACTTGTATAAACACAAAAAGTAGAGGAAGAAGGAATATTTACCAATTAATTTTATGTCATGGCATAAATTCTCAATATAATATTAGAAGACTGAATCCAGTAATGTGTTATATGTATAATAGATTATGACCAAATAGGATTTATCTCAGAAATGTAAAATTAGTAAGTTAGAAATCAGCCAAGATAATTCATTATAGTAACAGAACAAAGAAAAAAAGTCATGATCATCTCAGTAAAATCAGAAAATGGTTTTGAAAAAATTCAGTACTCTTTCATGAGTATTTACACTTGTGATAGCGTCAGAAAATATAATACTTAAGAACAAATTTAACAAAAACAGTATTGAAAACATCTACTCTGAATAATGAGGCATGATCTAAAATCATGGTGAAAGTTTAAATTTTAAAAATTATAGTGAAAGACACAATGCTATTAAGTCCATTCAAATTACACCCTCCTCTGTGATCATGCGTGCACGCGCGCACACACACACACACACACACGCGCAACACATTTATTCCATAATCCTTGCCACTTTCTGAAACAGCTCTGGGAGTCTTCTTTCGTGACTGTCCTGGCAGCCTTAATGTCCTGAATGAATCTGAAATTTTATATTTCATGGTCATTTTGACTTTGGAGAAGAGCCAGAAGTTGCGTGGTGCCAGATTTTGTGAATAAGACAGATGAGAATATTTTTTATTAGTACATATTGGTTCTGCAGATTAAAAGGTTTCATTTTGGCATGTTTGTACATGCACATGACATACTTTCATCAACCCCATCACTCCATTTTTCACAAGCTTGCCTTTCCACTGAATGACATTTGGAAACAGCATTCACCGTATTTTTGTCATACCTTGCAAAGACACTTGCAAAAGAAGATTTCCAGACTGGTTCAGAATGTGGCAAGTATAATGGGAAGAGTGTGTTGGAAACGAGAGGAAGCATTCTGAGTGAGAAAAATGGCAATGTGTCTTTTACTGTATAGTTTGATCACCCTTGTACAACATTTATGACTTAAGGAAGATCTGACTATATGGAGGAATAGACCATGTTCATGAATCAGAAGACTCAATAGTGTCATGCCTAACAATAGTGTTACCCTCAGTTCTTACTAAATTTATGTATAGATTCAACCGAATCTCAATAACAGTCACAAAGACATTTTGTGAAGATTGAAAAGTTCATTTTAAATTTTATATTTAAAAAATCAGCAAGAATAGCCAAAACAGACTGGAAGAAAGGTAAAAGGATCCAAAATACCTTCATAAAGACTTAAGTTGTTAAAATAAAAAATGTATCTTTTCAATAAATAATGGTAGAACAAGTGGAAAAGTATATTTAAAAAATAAATCTCTTATCATACACCATACCCAACAATTAACATGAGACAAATCATTACTTAAAATTAAAAAAGGCCAAAACCATACCTTGAAGGAAAGATAGCCTATTTAACAAACTGTGGAGGGAAAACCTGTTATCTATTTTCAGAAGATTGAAGTTGGACCCATATCCCTCACCATGTACTAAACTAAATTCAAAATGCATTAAAGATCTAAACATTAAAACAGAAACACTGAACCTACTGGAAGATAAAATAGGTAAATACTTGAATTGATAGGTGTAGATAATAAAAAGAAATCCAATTGCACAAGAAATTACAGCAAGAATCAACAAATGAGATTACATCCAATTAAAAATAGGTCATCTAAAATAAAATGGTCCAAAAAAAATGTCATCTAAAATAAAAGACCCAATCAAGAAATGGGCAAGTGAAATGAGCAGACATTTCTCAGAAGTAAAGCTGGTCAATGAACATATGAGAAAATGTTCAACATCTCTGGTCATTAGAGAAACGCAAGTTAAAAGAATGCTGTAACTTCACCTTACACCAAAAAGAATGGCAATTATCAAGAAGTCAAAGAACAACAAATGCTGGCATGGCTGTGGTGAAAAAGGACACTTCCCACACTGTTGGTGAGAATGCAAACTAGTTCAAGCATGGAAATCAGTGTGGAGGTTTCACAAAGAACTTAGAAATTCTATATGACCCAGCTATCCCCCATCTAGGTATCTTTCCAAAAAAGCTAAAGATATATTACAACAATATACGCATACCAATGTTTATAGTAGTGCAATTCATAATAGCTAAATCCTGGAAACAGCCTGTATGCTGATCAACAGATAAATAAAGAAAATGTAGCATCTATACATAAAGGAATACTACTCGGGTACAAAAAATGATAAATTTGAGACAGATGCAGGAAAATGGATGCACCTAGAAAATACGACGTTACGTGAAATAAATCAGACACACAAGTTTAAACACCATAGGCATCTCTCATTTGAGTAAGGCAAAGTACAAACAAAAAGCAAAATAAAGGATGGGTCAAAGGAAGTAAGGGGGGCTGGGGATATAGCTCAGCACATAAGTGTCTGGCTGGCAAGTGCAAGGTCCTGAGTTCAATTCCTGGTACTGAAAAAAAAAGAAAAGAAAAAAGAAAGAAACAAGGGATTAGATCTCTTGCAAATGGGAAAGGGTTCAGGAGACTGAGGGCAAGCGGAAAGAAGGAGATGAAGGGGGAGTAAGAAAATTTAAGATAAGCCATGTACCAGTACCAAACATCCACAATGAATGTAATCATTACATATCTTAAACATGAGCTAAGAATAATAATAACAATGAAAATGAAAATGAGGATTTAGAGATGGAGGAGGGTGATAGGAAGGGGAAGGGGGTTGAAAGCAAAGCAAGCTGTGTCATATATGTACTTACTCCCCAGGATGAATGGAAACTTCATCAACTGTGAACATATACTACTAAAATGCAAATTAAAAAATAAAAGTGAAAACTATAATATTCCTTTAAGAGGATAATACTTTAGAGTGACCCTTGAATGAAAGGATTCTTTGATAGGCCATATAAAACACTGAGACAAGTGATAAACTGAACTTCATCAAAATTAAAACTCCATTCACCAAAAGTAATTGTTGAGAAAATGCAATGTTAAAGAAGAGGCCAAGGAAAAATTATCCATGAGACACATATCTGACAAGTTTCAACCCACAATATATAAAGAGCTTCTATATAAACAACAAAAATAGTGATCTAATTTTAAAATGGGCAAAACACTTGAACACTTTACAAAAGAAGATATAGCTAATGAGCACATGAAAATGTATTTTATATCATTAATTGTCAGGAAAATGTAAATTAAAAGTACAATGATATTTCATTTCACTAGCACTAGAATGGCTTAATCACTAAAAATTGGCAAGGATAGAAGCAACTAGAAATCTAACTGGTAAATTTACTGAAATGTAAAATGCCATAACCACTTTTCGGCAGTTCTTTTCTAAGAAAAATATATACTTACCTATGACATAGCAATTTCATTCCTAGGTACTCACCTAAAAAATGGAAACTTTTGTCTAGAAATATACTTACATAAGAATATAATAGTAGTTTTATTACTAATAACAAAAATTGGAAATAATTGGAGAATGAAAAAATTGTGGTTTATCTACACAATGGAATACTACACAAAGTAAAATTGTTTTAACTATTAGTTTAAAAAAAGAACTAAAACAGAAAATCCACCGAGAAACAAAAGCACCTTTTCTGAACATTTATTTCTCTGTGTATCTGAGAAGTACATGGCATTTTTAGGCTATTATAAACCCAAAAATATTTTCATTTACCAAAAAAATTTACTAGGACAGGCAAAAAAGCTATAATTGATTTCTTATGGACAAAAAAGACATTAATATCACAAGTGGGTTGCTTGCCAGAACTACTGATAATCACAAGAGTTTAGATTATTTTGGTCTATCAATGGAATGGTTAGCTTTCTCCTTTGGGATTTTAGAAAGAGTTACATGATACATTTCATAGTCTGTTATCTGGGTTAATAGAGAAAATGAAAATGAGCATGTTATGAACAAAAATGTAGAAGATGGAATTTTTGAAGGAAATATGAAAAATTAGGAAACAAGGAGAGTATTGAAATTCCATTTGGTTTGTTCATCATGTTTATCCTACCAAATTTATCTCCTCATGTTAGAAAACTAATTTGTTATGTTATAGCAATGATTGACAGCACTGTGACTATCACTAGCAAGGCCCCTTGCTAACTTCTCATTCCTGCTTACTGCCAGAATGTTAACTTACTTTCATTATAAAATAAGGCTGCTTGAAATTCAAATTTAATTTCTTGTAAAAAAAAAAAAGCCAGGTGTAGTGGTACATGCCTGTTATCCAGCACTGTGGAAGCTGAGGCAGGAGGATCTCCCTGAGTTCAAGGCCAGTCTGGGTTACATAATGAGACCCTGTCTCAAAAAAAAAAATGGACTGCCTATTGGTCTATTTGGGAGGAAAAATATATTCCATGGCTGAGAAAGATCCCTAATCATAAGGAAAATGTTGTGCTTGTCACATCTGAGAAAAGGAATTGTCAGGAGTGAAGAGTACATTTGCTCTTTATGTCTTTTATAAAATACTAGCTGGACAGGTTAGCAAAGAGTAACTTAAACCATCCCTCAAATGGAATGACTTGAGGTAGGCAAATGTGAAGTATGCAGATTGGTAGAAAAGATTGGTGAAAAAATAAGAACCAATTTGTAGGAAAGAACGATGAGTCATCCATGAAACTCTGACTAAGGTATTTATTCTTCATTTACCCAGTGTAGAAGACCACAGGCACGTTTTCATTTTCTGTTTCCATTTTAAGGTTCTTTAACCCCGTTGAAAAACAAATCCGCTATTGACTTCAGCTATCAAAATTATTGACACCAAGTAGCTACTGGATAGAGATGTATCCACAAACAGTATCCACATAAAAGCTTTA
>RJWT010004012.1:0-34628 GCA_004365215.1 Cuniculus paca
CTGTCATTCCTTCCCAGAGGGTCAGAGTTCATCTGCAGCAAAGGGACATCTGGCCGCATCCCCCATGTATGCGACATGTGGTCCAGGCGAGGGCGGGGGTCTCATTGCTCGCCCACCCCCATGGCCTGGCTTCCACACTGCCCAGAACCTGTGAGATGCATCCCTGTCTCCCTGCAGCACATCTCCCCCTTCCCAGCCTCCCCCACTGGAGACGAGATGGGAAGCGATGGCCCTTTCTCCTGCCACCCTCGTGAGCACTTGAGTTAATCTGTATCTGGGCTTCCTGACTCAACAAATTATTTTGTGCATTTGCTTTATTGCAGACTAGTGGTTATAATAAAATTAGTTCTATTCCATGTTATTGGTTCATAATTAGAATTACATGAACAAAACCGATACAATCTGGCCATGTCTTCTGCAGCTGAGCAATTGAACTGACTGCACAATTTCTTCTTTTTCTCTCCTGCAGCTTCATTTGCAGGTTATGTTGAAAGCCCTTAAAAGAATAAGACCTATTTCAGCTGGATTTTTCTACTGCTCCTAGGTAGGGTGACTATATAATTCAGTACTCAAACTAGGACAATTGTGAATGTGGAAGGCTATTAATAATTAAGCCAGGACAATAACATAAGCTAGCAGGGCCGCAGGCAGATTGGGACAGGTGGTCGTTCTATTTTTAGGGGTAAGCTGACCCTGTCTCACTTAGTTAGTCTTGTTAGGCAATGCTGCTTTTCCTAATTGCTTTTTTAAAAAGTTAATTTGGGCCAGTCATCTTTATAAATTAAATTTTTCTTCTTGCAATATGATTGGCTATTGTACAACCTCAGAACAAATTTGAGCACTTAAAATAATGAGTAACAAAGAGTATATTAACATCCAAACATATGCGATTGCTTGGGACTTCTTTTGATATGACAACTGCAAAGTATAAGAAGAAATCTGGGCTGGCATTGCTTTATGCCAAGCTTGTGACCTGGCCCAAATATGAAAACATACTTACTCTCTTTTAAGGCACAGAAAACTTTGTACAGTGACATTAAAGTCTCACTTCCTTCCATGAATGTCAGATCTGAGCAAATAAAACATCTACCTTTTGGCATCACAATGAAATGCGTATCAGTAAATTTGTTCCTCTGGGAAGTAACTTCATTTAGAACTCTCCAGGTGGCATCTGGAGACCCTGACCTTGGCTCTAGGTTGATTCAAGTGAAACTGGCTCTTTAGTGTCCCTGTCTTCAAGATGTCCACCAGCTGTCCATTACCCATTCTTGGCTAGCCGAGCAGTGGCTTTCTGTGTTAAAGCATGCAGCTTTCTGCTTTTGGTTTCTCTAGTGATCCTGAAATGCATGAATTTGAGGCAAAATTAGGTAAAGTACCTTCAGTCCTGGAAGCAGCAGATTATGCCCTCTGTTGCCCCACTGTGACACCAGTTTGTGTGAGGATCCATTATGATTACGTACAATGGTGGATGTGGCGCCATCACCATGTGAGTTACTATTCTCATGTCAGGGTTTGCTGGATGGGGCTGAAACATTTTTGTAGTCACAGACTAAACTGCAGCATATCTAAATCTGTATGATCAGCCATGTTGTAACAGGGGTTCCTGACTTGGGTGTGGTTTAGATTATTTCTCTAATATCAGGAGCAACCTACACTTTGCAGGAGTGATGGTGGCCTCCGATTAAAATGAATATGGAGTCTTGGTTAGCTTTGAAGAACAGATTATTCCTAAGGAGGCAAAGAGGGCCTGGTGCAGAGGTGTACACTGCCTAGCGACTTAGGAGACTAAGACAAGAGGATCACAAGTTCAAGTCCAGCCTGGGTAGCTTAGTGAGCCCTGGTTTTGAAATAAAAATAAATAAATAAAGGGCTGGGGATGTAGCTCAGCTGTAGAGTGCTTTCTTAGCATGAGTTCAGTGCTCTGTACCACCCCCCCACATGCACAGATAAAAGAAAAAGGTGGGAAAGAAAGGAAACAGAAAGGAGGGAGGATAAAAGGAATAAGGAGGAAGAGAGAAAAGAAGGAAGGAAAGAAGGAAGGGAGGAGAAAGGAAGGAAGGAAGGCAGGCAAAGAAATACATTAGAACTCCTCATGGTTTAATGGAGCAATTTACAATTCATCCTGTATTCTGGGTGAGCCTAGCAGTCACCCATTTGACTATCCAAAAGAAAATCTTGTAAGGATGAAATTATATTTTCCCTTTAAACAAGACAGGAAGCGACAGATGAATAGGGACTTGCTGTGCGCAGAAGAGATTTGACCGCTCCTCGCCATGTGTGTGGCGGGCCTCAGGCCCCCGAGGCTGGGTACCCAGGAGCCGGATGCCTGAATGCCTCCTTCAGGAAACTGCTGATAAAGCAAGTCTTCATCAAGGCCCGCTTGATGGTCTTGTATCCGGATTGTTCTTGCTCCTGTCTCATAATAAACCTGTCCGTGCCGTGCATGCGTGCTTGTGAGGAGCGTGTGTGCTGCCGAGCAGGTGCACAGTGGGAGCCCTTGATGTCTCGTCTGCTGTGATTAAGGGAGAAAATGGAGGGGGGCTGCTCTTTGTTTATTTTGTAGATAAATCTCGTCTCTAATCCGGATGCACAGCAATGTCTTGTGTGGAGGGAAGGAAGCCCCCCATGTCATGCGATGACATCCATATAAATCACAGGTTTTATTCCTCTGCTGTAAAGGGGCACTGCAGATTGGAACAACGTTGCACACTCTCATTGGGTGATGCTTCATTACTTGGCGGAAAATCCCCAGGGCCAAAACATTATTTAAATGTGCTATGAAAATAAATGTGATTTATATACGTGTCGTCTGCGGAGACCTTCTTCTCTGTTACTGCAGGTGCTGTCGTGCATCAGGATTAGCGCCTCGATTTATCGCCATTTTGAGCCACACACATGCTCAACGACAGGATGATGTCCACATCCCCAAAAGTTCCAGAAAGGAGATGGTGTTTGCTGAGTGGTGGGTTTTAGCTGTTCGGTGGTGTGGTTGACTTTTATGGGCTGAGAATGCATGTGCAGGCACGTGCGTGCATGTGCACGCTGGTGCTGAACCCGGGCCACGTTTTGTTTGATGGATGCAAAGAACGGATGTTTTGTCTTCAGATGTATCAATTTTCAATGACAGCAGAATGATATTTCTGGTCAAAAGAGAAAGAAGAAAGCGCAATCTTTATTTTGGCTGAGGCCTGGGGCGCATATGTTTAGCTCAAAGTGAGTGGGAATCTTGGAAATGCAGGTTTTAGCTAATGAATGTCAGCAGGCTCTCAGCCCAAGTGAGCTATGAGCAGCCGGCACAAGTGTGGTTGGGATGTTTCCATTACCAAAGATGATCTTCAGGGAAAGGCTTGTCTTGAAGGAGTGAACAAAGTTCCTCCAGACCCAACAACAGTCTGTCCCACAGAGCTCCCACAAGCCTTCCAAAGCATGGGGCTGACTTTGGCCCCTACCACATGCCATTCAGCACCAACCCATCCCTCCATGCAGGAAACTTGAGGCTGGGGAGGGCGGCAGAACCAACAGGAGACCCTGAACCTGCTCCGTGGTCTTCACTGGGACCCTTCCTTAATGTGTCTCATGTCAAAGATGAAGTCCACAGACGTAAATATCCCAGGTCTTGGAATTTTGTAGACCTGGAGAATTGGGGTCTTCTGCTCCTAGAATCCTCTTCTCTGGATATTTATTTAAAAGGCAGCAACTTGTGTTTTGCCAGTCTTGTTTCCTGTTCCTCTACAATCTATCTTCTGGATTTTGGGTTCTCAGTGATATTTTGAGTAAGATGTCCATCAAGTCACTTTTATTTATTCTAAATAAGCAAAAGTAACTCTGGGGGCCTAAGTAAGGAGTCTTTAAAAAAACTTAATTTGAAATAAATTTAGATCCTCATATAATTTTTAAAAAATAGTACCATGAATTCCCACATATCCCTCACCAAGTACCCTAAATGCTAATACTTTACCAAATTTGCCTCATCATTCTGTGTGTGTGAGAGAGGTTGTATTTGTGCATATGTGTATCTGTTCTTTTGTGATGGTTTAGGAATAAGTTCTAGAAGTGCTGCCTCTTTATCCCTAAAAACTCTATTATTTTACATAACCACAATGCAGTTACCAAATCCAGGAAATTAATGTTTCCACAGTATTGTTTAATGTGCAGACCTTATTCAAATTTCAGTCATTGTCCTTTCTACCAAATAATGACGATGATGACAGTGATGATGATGATGATATTTTCTCCCTTACTTTGGGACTGTGCTGTTTATGTCTTATTTGTGGGAACTCGTATGAAAGAGTTAAACTGCTGAAGTTTTAGGCTAGTAAACTGATAACTAAACATTATCTTCAAAAATATGTGTATGGTATATCTATAACTCTCCTTACCTTGACGGTTCTCCTTCTATAGTTGTAATAACACGTCGTAACTGGCAAATTTAAAACTTTTATGTCTTTGGACTAAAAAATACCACCCAGTTCATTCAATTCTGTGCAAGTCTCTTAAGCAGTTGCTGGGTTGAGAACTGCGTGGTTCTTCTGGAAGGCTGGGCTGAGGCTTTGACTCTGAACCTAGAGTGAGTGAAATGAAAGAGTCCAAAGAGTGTTTTGGCAAAGTGTTGTTCAAATGGAGTGATTTGGTCTGAAAGTGTGTTGCAGAGAAACAGTGCCTGGTGACATGTGACACTGGGAGTGCCGCTCATTAGAGCTGTTAGAGCAGCTCACGCGAGCACACTGTGTGTCCTAAGAGCGGGGCAGGGCGTGGAAAGACAACATTGCTCCAGGATTGAGTGCCGTCCTCGAGGAGGATTAGTGAAACACCTTTATAATGCTGGTGTTGACAGACAGGACTAGCATCTGTTTTATAGGCTATCGCCTGAATTCTACAAGACTTCTCCTTGGGTACCAGTCATGTTCCAGCCGACATGATTTGACTTGTGGTTTATCCAAATCGGAGTAATAATAAGCCATGTTATAAGGGCATTTATTTGGCCATGCACATTCCCATGTAGTCAACTTGTTATAAAACCAAGCAAATAAGGGCTTCTGTTTCTCCTGTTGGTGCACGGGGAGGGTATGAGAATAATCAACTTGTCCCCCTCTGAGAAGTAGCCATGCAGAAGGTTTGTAAAAGCTCTTTATTCCTCGTGGGGAAATGATTTTAGTCTTAGGAAGGAAACACATGGCTTTCTTCTTACAGCTTCAGACTCTCTTGCCAGCTGCATTTATTTCCCTCGGCCTGGCACTAATGAAAGGGGACTTTGATGAGCTGTGTGAGCGGTCAGCCCAGCCAGCGGGAGGCGGAGAGCCTCAACTGTTTGGAAGGTGCTTGCTTGCTTGCACTAGAGTATTTCTGCCTTATCTCCAACACACATCTGGAGAAACATCATCGGCTTCTGGTGAAAACTTCTTCGCAGTGCCTGGTTTACCTGCAAGATGGTTTTCTGCAGGTTGGATTCCTCAGAAAAGGGATCCTGGGAAGACAAAGCAGCCCCTGCATTCAGACCTTGTGTCATTCCTCTGTCCCCACTGGGTCTGGTGTACTTTAAGGCAAATTCCTACCTTTTTTATTTAAATGTTTTTTTAAAGGTGTTAGCAATCTGTCTTATGTTCTCCCACCCCCGCTGGGATTTATGATCCAGTTCGTATTTTACTACACCATCTTGGCAGGCTCCCCTCGTTGAAATTCAAACCCAAGCAACTTGATGGGGGAACAGACATAAAAATATTAATTTGGTGGATATTAAAAAAAATCACACTGGTTATAAATCAGGGACTGTCCACTGGTTCCTTTCATCATCTAAATGGTCCTTCTAACCAGACCACAAATCTTACTGGGGAGGAGGGGCTCGGGGAGGTGGGGGTCCCCTTCCTGAGGTTTTGGAGACAGCTTACATCCAACACTTCCTCAAACCTGGCTTTGTTTTTTAAAGGTAATAAAAAGTGAGTACTTCTGGTACAGGCAGGCTAATTAGCTGGCCTCACAGAATCGACTTGGGGCTTAAAAGAAAGTTGGCTTGGTCTGAAAACAGTCAGGTGGTACAAATGTCTAAATAGTCATTAAAAATAGTGTTTGAGAGACTTGGGATGAGTACTCTGCTTCACCCAGGCACAGGGAGCCCGTTTAGTAACAATGGTGGTAGATGAAGAGCAAAGAAGGGTCAGGGCAGCAAGGACGGGGGAGCAGCACCACGCAGCATATGCGTACCTGGGACCTGCCTGAGAGTTAGTGTGTCTGGGTCTCCGCTGACACTTGCAGTGCCAGCTTTGGATTTTACTAGGGAGCCATAACTAGATATGACCTGGAGAGGGAGGGCAGCGCCATTCCTGTTGGGTGGAACGAACTAAAAGTGGCAAAATATTCCTTCTCCTATAATGATATTTTAATGGACTCTTTCATTTCCATCTTACTGCTGATCCTTACAGCTAAAAGACTCTTGATGGGTACTTTAAAATTTCATGAAAACTCTGGGAATTGGTTTTTAACAACTGTGGATGGTTGGAAAGCTCAATACTTCTACAAGAAGAGGTTAATAAAATGGAAAGCTGTCCCTATCACAAATATTTGTATAGGCAAAAATGTCTGTAGTCATAATGTGAAATCTGTTGGCATTTTACAAGCTCAAGATTCTATTTAGTGTTGCAAAATCTAGCAAATGAACCCAAACTTTCATTCAGACAGGATTGTAGTTAACTTGTATGTTATAGTGAAGCTAAGAGAAAGAAAATCCAGTAACTAAGACGGAAGGAGCATTCAGTTTTGTATAAAAAGCAAGGCAAGTTCTTGATTTTTATAAGTATCATAGCAGCAACAATTGTAAACCAATGCTGTGGTTTTTGAAGGCTAAAATTTGGGTTGTGTTACTTCTTTGTCATCCTTAGAGGCAGCATTAAAGAAGAGTCTCATTTCTGCCTGAAGAGTATAATGATGAAAATTATTTTATTTTAAACAGAGATTTTTTTTTCCTACTTGGTTACCATGCATTCTAATACTGACAGTGCTTTGGACTTGAAAAATGATATTCTCATCTCAGAGAAATGGAAGGCCAGAGAAGGCACAGTCGTTCTGAGCTTCAGTCTGAAGCAATTATGAGCTCTTCACAGCTCTCGACAAGAATTGATTTTATTTTTAGATTATTAAGCTGCAGGAGCAAGGAAGTCAGGTTATGTGACCTACTTTTGACCTTGTAGATTGAATTCTTCTAGAATGGATTCAGTATTAAAAAGGAAAACTTCTTAAAAAGCATTTTATGCCTTATATTCTCCCCAAATTTACTTTGATTTTTTTTCTCTCATTTTACCAAAACCTTCATGAGCATAAGGACAAATGAATAAATAGGATTGTGCATACAAACTATTGGACTAGAACATAGACACATCTGAATTAATTGTAATGTCCTAAAGAAGCTTAGAAGTGAACCCCCCCAAAAGTGATCTATATCAGGTGTATTTGATGCCACCATCATCAGTATAGTCCCTCCCTGCATGCAGAGTGGTTAGGTGTCAAGCTACTCACATGTAAGGCAGTCACCTTACTAGTCCTTTTCAGAAGTAGCATTTACCCATATTTTTGCACACTGGATATAATTGGCCCAAGAAGCCAAGAAGGGTCATCTGATTGGGGTAATGCCTCCACCTAAAAGGTAGAAGGACTATTCCATGGTATGTCTATGTGGGCTTAACTCTTGTGTTGAGCCTTCTAAGTGGCTCAGACATGTGCCCAGATGGGGCCACCTTCCAACTTTAATTACATATGCAGTCTGGACCACCCCAACCTGGACCTTTCCTGAGGCCAACCACTCACTGTCCCTTGTGAGCACGTGTTCATTTCTCCCTTCCGCTACTTGTGTTATTTTGTAAAATGTACTCTCGTACCTCTCTGCCACCCAACTGTTACCAGAGATTTCCAGATGGATGTGTACTCCAGCTTTTTGCTCATCTTGCTTTCTTTGCAGCCTCTGGTTGTAGGGAGCGGCTGAGGTAGAGATCAATGACATGTTTGGAGCTAGAACAAGGCCAGCCTGGAGAACACGGAGCTCTGGAAGTGAGCCATATAAACAAGTGGTTGAGACTAGAGCAAAGCCAGTCCAGTAGGTGTCTGGCCTTGGTGTTCTTCCCTGTTGACACAGCACAGATAGCTTTAAAAATGTTTTGCTTTCAGTGTTCTCAGCAAAACACTGAGACCTTATGCTTTTGACTCCATCATGTGCTTCCCTGCTTTTTACGGTGTATAAATAAAGAGGCAGACCATGGTGGATTGTCACTGCCTGTCCATCAGAAAGGTCAGATCCCACCTGGCCCCAGCTTTCCTTTTAGTCTATGTCTATAGTTTTTTCTTAATCTCCTGTCACCACCCTCAAGACCCCACTGACTGTGTGGGTTGCAGCATCTGGTGCATTTCTGGTAGTGACTGCCTGGTTTGGCACCTACTGATGTGTTCTTTTCAATTGTTTCTTCTCCCCTAGAAGTGACTTCACTTCTTTGAGTCTCAGATTCATTCCTTGCAAAATGATAACATAAGCAGGGTTGTTGTGAAGATGAAACAAGACAGAGCACAAGGCCTGGCCCACAGCATGTGCTCTGCAAACATTTTGTGGCCTCTATTTTCTTCCCAAAGGACTGTGGGAAGAAAACTATGTCATGTTTTGCAGTATCTTCCTGTCCTTCTGATGGAGTAAAATATTTTTGTGTGTTGTTACTGTTGAAAACTTAAGCAAAGACTGAGCTACTATACTGTGTCCTACTTTAAAGAAGGCAAATTCTACTTTTGTTTGACTTTTCAGGGCAGGAATGGTCCAAATGTTTTGATGGGGATGACCTGGTCTGATGTGGAGTCACCTGGAGAAACAGGGCCTGAAAGGGATGTGGTAGGCTAGGTATTCATGGCATAGAAATCCAAAGACCTGCTTGGAAGGGTCACTGAGACCTTGGAAATGAGCCAGTCCAAACCTCTCAGTTTCTCAGTAGCCGCAGCCTCCAGAATGAACCGTGACAGGGATATACCCAGTGAGCAGACCATCGCAGTCACGGATGAAATAGACAAGGGAGAGTAAAGCAAGGAGACGATGATACCTATTCCTGCAAAAATAAAGGAACCTTGGCATAGTTTCACTTCGCAAAAGAGTCATAGGGTTTTTCAAAAGTGGCTGAAGCTAGGGTGTGTGATGGTGGGATTAAGGGCGTGTGATTAGTGAATCTGTCCACTGATTGGTTTGGCATAGTTCTGGCTAGGATTAAGGGTGTGAGTGCTATCCCCACCCTAGCTTGGGTAGCCTGCACACAATATAAGGGAGAGAAAGAGGCTGGTTTCTCCCTTCCCTATTGCTTTTGTAATCTTGTGGGTGTTATGAATTGTAATACCCCTCTGCCAAACTACCCTACCTTGGAGCCAGATGATTATGGACTGAAACCTCTACAAACCTCCTGTGGTGGATTAACTAATGGTCAACTTGTAACACCTGCCTGGACTGAGTCAGTATGGTTCTGGGTGTAGAAGGCCCACTTGGGGACTGTTGCTAATAGCATAGGAGCAGGACTGGAGGGGAAGGTGGTGGACTGTTGATCTTCCTGGAGAAGCTTGTCGTGCTGGTTTTCCTGATAGGAACTTAGCTTTTCTCATCATCAGAGGAGCTTGGGTCTTCATTGTTGCTGAGAATGGCTGTGGTTCTTTTTGGGGGAGCTCTGATCCTTACCTTGACTGTTGTTTCCTGGCTCCAGGGCAGATTCCTCAGCCTGGTGCCACAGATCCTTCATCCCACTGGTGCAGACTTTCTAGCTTCCACCACTGACCTTTGGGCCTTCCCAGTGCTGATCATTGGTACAGACTTGCATGAGACATTGTCGCGGGCTCTAGGTCTTCTGCTGGACTCATGTGGGATGTTGCCGTGGGATCCAGGCTCTCAACTGGATTCTTTGGGTTTGTAGTGTGTGGACAGATCTCTTGAACTCTCCTACATTTGACTTTTTGGGTGAATATTATAAAATAATCCTATGAATTATGTGTCCTGTATTAAATTTTTTCCCTTGTAAACCCTGACTATAGCACCTCTCTTAACTTTGGGCATAGGGTATTTTGTCTCAGCAATGAGAAAACTAAGACAAGTGGGAATATTCCCATCAGGATTCTGGAGCTGATAATTACCCCGAATAATAAGTATGGCAGCCCTTCCCTTCTTGACAATGGTTCCCAAGAAGTCTTCCAGGAAACAAAGCTTTAGTAGGGGACATCCTTGCCAGCCGGTCCATGGCATACACACAGCCATCCCTGTGATAACACAAGACACAGCCATCTCAGGGAGGCAGAGTTCTTGCTGGAGACAAGAGACTGGAACATTTTTGTGTTCAAAGCAGCCAAAAATACAAAGACTGTGCATACATAAGTGACACACAATTAGTGTAGGCAGCTGGAAAATCATTAATTAGCAGCAAAAATGGTTTTTAAACAACACTCCGGGGAGGGCACAGAAAGAAATTGCCCGGACCTCGTTTCAGTTTTGCCTGTGCCCTTGAGGAAGAAAGAAAAAGTCCTGTAGGTGCCACCGTAATGCCTTTGATCTCTCTTCTCTCCTGATCAGCCCCAAGGAGAGCTAACAGCGAATGAGCCACACACACACCACCTCCCTGTCTGTGAGCATCCTCCAAACCAGACAGACGCCAAATGAGCAGCGGGCACATGAGCCTGTGCCCAGCACAAGATAATTGTGCCATAAATATAATTAAAGTCAGCAGGAAGACCATTATGGAGAAAACCAAACTTAAAAAAAATTAGTACTAGTGAAGAAAATATCATACATTCTTTTTATTTCACTCTAATTTTGTTTACATGATTCATACAGTTTCCAAGAGTATCCCTGGAGAACATTAGGCTCATACCACATGCATAAACATTCATATATAACATGTAAATGAGGAACAATCTCAGGATTTATATAGAAATTACAGCCACTTTTAGCAAATTAATTCAATGACAGAAAAAGGGTTACTGTCTCTCTTCAAATCAAGAGGGGAAAATATTGGGCAAAGCAGATTTATTTATTCAAGAGGCTTATCCCTCGCCATGAGCCAGTGTCCCTTTGGCCTGGAGATTTCCATTTTTTTATTGGATATGTATTGGTGATTGAATTTACTGTGAATACAGGAGCAGTCAGTGAGGACCATAATGGGCTGTTTTAAGTTATAGCATTGCTAATATAGTCATAAAGTCGATTAGGCTAGAAGAGTTTTCTGTAGAGAAATGATGGAAAGAGGCAAGTGGCTCAAGTTAAAATATTCAAGATTATTGCATCCTGGAGCTCCAAGGCCCCAGGAGTGCAAATTTAACCATTTTATAGATGAATAAACTGAGCCCCAGAGAAGATATGATCTAACCAAGAAAACAAAGAATGTGATTTACAAAGAGATCCGAACCTGGCTTCTCCCACAAACATTTCATCAAGACACTCTTATATTGGAATAGGATGGGCAAATGATGTTTGAGAACATGTTCTTGTAGAATTTTGTGCTGACATCTTTGGATGGTGATTTTGCTGTTGGGGATTGTGGTAGATTGATTGTTAAAATGGCCCCAATTCTTCACCTTCCCTGTATTCATGTCCTTCTCAGTAAGACTCTACAGTCCTGCAGTGTGGGTAGGGCGTTGGGACTTGATTTAGTTTATAAATGGCACACAATGAACTTCCAGCTCTGAGCCTGGACCTTCAGTATCTGAGCACCTGCCCACTGTTCTCCTGCATTGACCATGGGCATAACATGGGCTGGCCTTCTGGAAGTTGGGAGACACACGCAAGAAGGGGGCAAGAGAGCAAATATTGGGGATATAGTCATACTAAAAAATCAGTCATTCCTCTGAAATTCTATTTTAACTGAGTGTCCCATATTTTATCTGACAATTCTACATGCTACGGAAGAGATCCCAGATAACACTACTCTGTGTTAGGCAACTCCTAAACATGTGACACAGTCCAGCTAAACATGTGACAGAGATCAGCAGACCTGTGCCCAACTGCAGACCAATAACACACGTGTAAATGAGTCCATGGAAGCTATCAGAGCTGACCCTAGGTTCCCAAACTAATGTATATATTTATTTATTGGTGCACAGCACTGAGGTTTGGTGGTTTTTTTGTTATGCAGTATTATGGTGATAGAAACTTTCAGTAAAAACAACAAATGATCTAGGAAGAGGAATTAGATTTGGCTTCAGATTAAACTGTAGTGTTTTCTACATATTCTATGCAGAAAAGGCAAGAAAAATATTTTGTGACATACATTCTGAGGCTAAAGAATCCAGAATAAATGCACAGCAGTAGAATATCAGTCTTGTGGCGATTTCTGCCTGTCTGGGGTCTTGTCATTGTTCTGATGGTTTGTTTTAAATAACCCAGTTTGTGGTTAGATCTTTGTTATAGAAGAAAATGCTGGGATGAAACAATAGCTTTTTGGGCTTTCTTTAGCCCTTCGATACATTCTCGTTGAACATATCCCTTTTGATATATTCTCCAGTGTCTTTTTGTGCTGTTTCTTTCTTGCCTGCATGTATCTCCTCTCTTACCCTTCATCCAGGTGGGTGGCTTAAGTGAAGGTTCATTTTGAGGCCTGTAAATGCGCTTCATCTCCACTCATGGTTACATTTTCCAAAGCTCAGCTTCAGCTACCAGGGATCCTACACTATACATCTTTTCCTTCTGTAATATTTTATATTTTTCAAAGCACTTTCACATAGGTTTCTTCACTGACTTTCCACAGTCTCCTCGTGAAAGCAGTTGAGGTAGACATTGATAGTTCCCTTTTGCAGATGAGGAAACTGTGGCTTGGGGAATTTAAGTGATTTTCCCAAGGTAACACAGTCTAGCTAATGGCAGAATGAAAACCGGGGTCCAGATTCTTGTCTCTTAAACTGGTATGCTTAGCTATTGCCTCCATCCTGGGGCTTTGGCCTACTGATGCTATAGCCAGGTGTTTGAAGGGTACCAGAATAATGCTGCTGTCCAGGAGAGACTCAAGTGGAAACAAGACATTCTTAAAGGGGCCATTAAAAAACCCCAGACCTCCACTTAAGCAGGCTGCGGTGCAGACGCCTGACGACTGTATAAATGCCTTCACCTTGTAACAGTCAGTCTCAGCCTCCAAAACAGAGTGCTGCATTGTGGATTAATCACTTCATATCTCTGCTTTAAAATCATGTTACGGTCTTTTAAAGGTATATTTTAAAATGTAATGTTCTGTAGGGAGGCATGGTCCATTTAAAAGCAGGGCTGCTTGCAGGTTGCTGGTTGAGGAGAACAATTAAATGCAGATGAAGGAAAAAGCACCAGGATATTACTTTAGAAAACTTCTTTTTCTTGGAATCTATGGAGTGGAGGCACACACCAGCCACTCAAGCGTGGTGCTTGCTTTGGTTCTTAACTTCATCAGGATCCTAGAAGACTAGCAAGTGATATTATCAGTCTTAGTGTGAACAGCTATCCTGATTTGCCCTAGAGTGAGAATGTGGGGCATTTGGTACTAAAAGTAGGTCATTTCCAGGCAGTCCCTGGCAACCCTGTCCAGTGCTCTGTTCGGCCCTTTGAGATGAGCACATGAACACTTCCAGCCTACTCAGAGGCAGCTCATGGCTCCTCCCGTGCATCCTAGCACGTGGATCCTGCTATGCGCAAGTGCACGACATCAATGTGTCGAGGTAGTGAAAGAAGGAAAGAATAACTTACCCTGGCTTCCAGACTGTTCTGTACCCAACCAGGGAAGAGGATAACTTGGGAGCTAGGAAACCTGATCAGTCATAACTTTGGTGTTAACTTTTGCTAAATCATCAATTCTCTGTGCCTCTGTTTCCCTCTCTTTAAAGAGTGGCTGTAACTAAGGCTCTCTAGGACCCCTTCTCCATCATATATTCCAAAGCGTTATTGTGCAGGAGCCAGTAGTCTCCAGTCTGTCCCAACTTGTGTTATTCTGGGTTTCTAGACATCACTCACCAAGCCATTTTGGAGCCATCTTAGAGGATGAAGCCCAGCTCAGGGTCAGACATGAGAAAGGCTCAAGGTTCTCGTTCAGGAGTTAACTCTTTAGCTCAACACTATTCAGTGCAAAACTCTTCTGCAGTGAAGGAAACATTCTATATTTTCACTCTTTACATATGACTATTCAAATTTAAGTAAAATAAAATGAGATTGAAAATGTAGTTCCTCAGAAACTGGGGGTGTAGCTCAGTGGTAGAGCTTGCATTGCAAAGTCCTGAATGCCATCCCTACCACCGAAGAGGAAAAAGTAAGTAAGCAAATAAAAATTTAGTTCCTGGGTCACAATAACCACATTTCAGGTGCTCAACAGCCATGCAGAGCTAATGGCTATCCTATTAAACAGTGACAGTCTAGAACATTCCCACCATCAGAAAGCATTCTGTTGGAAAGCACAGCTTTAAAAGGTCATTTGGAGAATTTTCTTGGCAGTCTGGGAAATGGCCAGGGTAGAAAAAGGATGGAGGCAGGAAATGGAAGGGATAGTGGCCTTTATCACCAGCAATCTTTATCCATTACACTAGAATCATAGGAATGATGTGGCCAATTTAATGGTGTTGGGTCATCTTATGTCTTGTCATAAGCAATGGTCTTTCAAAAATTACAAAAAACATGGAAATATATCTTTCACTAACACCAAAATGGATGGAAATATATCCTTCAATGACACTAAATACAGAAGTGCAGGTATAGTTACTTTCTTTTCACTGATACCCTGACTGGGCTAACTCTTTGGTCAACAATAGAAAGCACCAGGAAAAAAAATTAATAACTAAATGTAAAAGTTGTTGAAAAGTCCGTTTTTGCAAGGATGATAGTTGTAGACTTTTTTCAAACATTTTATAGGTTGAAAAAATACAACCAATAAAATTTTATCATTGAAATAGGTAAAAATCCAAGTGCACAGTTGTGTTCAGTTCTTGAAAATAGCATTACTGTCCTGGTTTGTGAAGTAAATAAAGAATGCGTTATAGCATTAAGGCCTGAATGAGGATGTTAGCAACAGAACATTGTTCTTTCAGGAGATTTAGTTTCAGCTATTCCCTAGAGGCTGTGTGACACAGGGCAAGTGACACAATCTCTCTGGGCCTCAATTTCCATTTCTAGTTGGAAAGAGATGGCGATGAACTATGTTGCTAGCATCTGTAGTACTCTGGGGTCATTTTTGTTACGATATTCCTGATTTCTGCTCTCCACACTAATGTTTATCATAGCCACAAACATTGTTTCTTTTGACACTCACAGATGATCACCTTTAAGCTGTCTTCTTAAGGGTATCATGATCAAACTCCCAACCATCCTAAGTCCACAAGGCTACAGGTTTTCTAGAAGCTCCACATGGAAGATTCTCAGTATTTTCTCTGCTCAGAGTCAAGAACAAACTCTTCATGGAAGTGGAGGCCTCAGGAATCCTTCGTTTAACCAGAGTGAGAACGAAGAGAGCCTCCACGCTACGTGGAAGTGCAGCTGTGGTGTGATGGGAATGAGACGACAGGGAGCCAGTTCCCCTCCCTCTCCTAATTCATCCAGTGGTGACCACACTGCTGCAGCAGACAAAGCAAGCCAGGAAGCCTAGGAAGCTTAGACTTCAGGGTCTCTCACCTGTGCATCATTTTGTCTTTTAAAAATTTTATAATATTTCCTCAAAGAGGGACCCCCTCCCCCCCAAATTGTACAAATTTTGAAACCTACAAAACCTGGTTGTAGTGTTTTAAAACAAGTTGGCATCACCTGGGTAGACTGCTACCTCCAAAAAGAGATGACCCATCAAACAAGATCTTGGGAAGCCAACCCTGCTTTCCCATTTCTTCCAAACACATCTTTGCTCGCACATTCCTGCATGCCTCTACACAGCATGGAAAAGCTGGCCCCTTTCAGTCACCAGCACCTCTTGGGCACCGGTGTGCATATTCTTAGAGGCCACCTAGTTTTGGAATCTGAGAGGCAAAAAGGACCTGCAGGAACCCTTTCTTCTACTTCCCCTCCCACCAGGGCTTCCTCTTTTGCCTTTCTTTCAAATTCTCCCCAGATAAAGATTCCACAGTCTCCTTTAGAAACTTGGAAACTTGGTCTTGTATGACATCATCATCATTTTCATGAACATCTCCCTTAAGTGTAATCTAATTTCTCTTCTTCTGATTCAGATATGACAGCACCTTGAACTTTCCTTCTCAGTTCTGTTCTACGCAGATGACAGGGCACTTTCACACCTGCTCATTTGCTTCCCAGAACCTGTTGTGGTGCATCCTCTTTTTTGAATGATGTAACTGAGGTTTAAGGTGGCACAAGACTTTGCCAATGTAGTAGATGGTGGGGTCAAGACCCAGGGAGCAGAGTTCTACTCTGTTATCCCTGTTGGAATCAGAGGGGTATTCTAAACCTTGAAGCTGCAATGCAATTTGTGGAAAAGCTGAGGCCTGTGATCAACTTACCTGACTTTTCGGGGACATTGCTCCTTTCATGGGACAGCTCAATCTGCTTGTTAACTGGCATTGTTTCTGTCATTAGAATCGCCTTTCTGGGTCACCAGATTCAGAATTCAGTTTTTGTCTTCGATTGTTCAAATTATAAGTATGGTGCTAACAGAGATCCTTCCACCTCAACTCTTTACACATGTGGCCCCTCCTCTCCTGCCTTGGATCTCATCCTATCTGTTATTAAAAGATGAAATCACAACCTACTTTTCATTCATTCATTCATTCCAAAATTATTTCCTGGATGTTTATTAAGGCGCGCATGCACACACACGCACACACACACACAAAGTAAGCACATAAAGCGGCCCAAACATGGTAAGCGATACTGGCAAGATGGCAGAACGGGCAGCCCAAGGCTTTTGTTTCCCCATGAAGAACTTACTTCACCTATAATATATGGACCAAATTGCTCTGTGAGGACTCCTAAAAGGTCTAAATATTCTATTTTCTAGATAAAGAAAATTTCTAGTTTTTTAATCAAATAAGCTACCCATCAGTGGTACACTTGGAAAGAAAAGAAAAGAACCCAAACGAAAATTCTTTTGGTTGCAGTCTACATCAGGAACCAACAAATTTATGAGTTTTGATGTAATTTTCACCCAACTCTATGAGGTGATGGGGTAACTGTAATTATTCTTATTATAATGATGAGGGAAATTAAGACATAGAAAGGCTACCACACTTGCCTAGGATCACACAGGTAGTCAGTGGCCAAAATACCCATCAGGCGTCCTGGTTCCCAGGTCCTCTCTCCAGACTGTATTTAAAATTGGAAACTGGCACACTCTGGATATGTTCCTGAGCTGCTCAGACAAACAGATGCTTGACTTATGCTGATTTAGGGTTCCGCTTTTTCAACCAAAGATGTGTTCCTGAAAGGAAGAATTGAATTCACTCTGTCTTAGCTCTTGATTTAATAAACAGAAAATGGGGACAGGGGCTATTTGGGGTCTCCATCTTTAATCTTAATACTTGATGGATTTCCCTGGACAAAGAACAGAAGGACCAATTCAACAGGGCAATGGCCAATGATTGGGTGAGATATTTATACATAAAAATTTCTCAAAAATGGGCCAGGGACTTAGCTCAGTGGCATAAGCACCTGCCTGGCAAGCGTGAGGTTCTGAGTTCTATCCCCAGTACCGAAAAAAAAAAAAAAAGAAAGAAAAAATATTTCTCACAAATGCATATTCGCACGTGGAAGCAGAAACTACTTTCCACTCATTTCCATATCAATAACCCATATGTTCTGACATACTAATAACATTCAAATGAGTAGACACAGGTTAGAACTTCTTAGCTTGTGGTCAGGGAGCAGTAAAGGTTTGGAAAACATTTAGTCAATGCATAACATGAGAGTGGGTGGGAAAAATAGGTGAGTCTTTTTTGAGAGGAAGGATTCTCCTGATTTGGAATAGTATTGCTCCTATGAACCAGAAAGATGACAAATGCCCCCTTTCTTCTGTAACATGTAGTTAGTTAGGTATCAACAAGGACTCACGTGCAGATTTAGTTTGACTATATACAAAAAGAGATCAGTTTTGATGCCAGAACCTAGACGTCATTCTATGAGATTTTTTTGAAAATGATGTTTTTGTAAAAGAAACTACATAAAGAAGAACCAGACATTTTTGAAAGATCAAATGCTTGTCAGAGTCTCTAATGAAGCTATACTAATTAATTTTCCTACTGCAATAAAACCATATAATTAGGATGGTTTGGGTGTTGGTCAAAAATTTGAAACATGGGATAAACAAATGGAAGTGCTTTCTTTTTTCTAAGATCTTCCTTAGTTTTGGAGTTTGTGTGAAATACAGAAAGGAAGTGAACCCATCTGTTCCTGATACTTCCAGGCTTGATGGATCAGAATGTTTTGAAGCAGTTATTTGATGTCTAGTATGCCTCTTAAGTATTTTCCATAAGCTCCAAGCCCGTTCCTTTACTGACTAGAAGTTTGTTTCCATGGCATTTGAGGGTCAGTTTAACACTTAGAAATGAGGAAAGAGTAATTGATCAATTTCTAAGTTCCACTAATGTTTTAAGTCAGTTTGTATTTGTTGGTTTACCTACTGGGAGAAACGTTAAGGGGAAACAAGAATGAAAGGATTTACTGGTTACTCTACATTTTTACATTTTGGTCCATCTTCCCTTCATTCTCTATTTCCGCCTCCCTGCGTCACCTTATTTCCTCCTTTATATTAGGAAGGAGCCAGCCCACTGAGGAGGTGGGTAATGGCACATCTTACAGTGAAAGGGAGTTGGAGGCTTACCCTGTGTCAGGTTCGGATGGAAGGAGAATGAGATGCTGCCATCATGATCACACCACTGTATCCTGACATGCTTCATACGGGGAACGTGGGAACGTGGGGGGAAGGAGATGCATTGCTCAGTGAACCAACTTACACCTCCAAGGAGCCCTCGCCGTGCCAAGCCTTCTTCTCCTGGAGCACTACACCTGCTTCCCAAGCTCCACACAGCCAAAACGAAGGGAAAATTCAAAGGTCACTTGTCATTTCTACTCTCTGAGCACTCTGGCACTCACTGAGAGAATTCTGCTCAACTTGGCTCTAAAATTGCTTATTAAAAAAAGACAAAACCCTAGCCTGGCATTCATTTTCTATGACTCTTTTGGACATTTCCTAAGCTGACTTGTGATGGTTCCCTAGTATCACTGCACAGGAGGACTATCAGGGTTTGGAAGTAATTGTGCTGGCTGTCCAGCAGGTCCTTCTCGCCTCCTCTCAGGAGCTCTAGGATCACGTGTTTAAAATAAAAACTCTAAAAAGGAAACAAAGGAGAAGAAGACACTAGCTTCTTCAGTTAGCTCGTGTCATCATTTTACCTGACAACCATGTCTTTCTTTCTGCTCCCTGCCCCTGCTGCCTGTGTCCCTCTTACGCTCTGCTCAGCTGTATAATCATCACCGAGAATGAGTGCTCTCTTAATTACTATATTATTTAAGATCAAGCCATGTCATATGTTTTCTACACACACATACCAGTTGTCTGTATATATGTAGAGGACTGTGAAGCTACACATTAGACCAAGGAGGAGGAAGTTGGTCTGTGGGAATTTTAAGCTTTTTAGTTTCTAATGTTTTGATTTTTAAAAGCAAGAAAGGAATATTTATGGGTCACTTTTTTGGTTGAAGAACAATTTAAAGATTAAAAACAACACACATGCAAAAAGATAACGAAGGAGAAGAGGAGGAAATGGCAGGAAAAAAGAAGAAAAAATGGAAATGAACAAAAAGCTTTGAAAATACGCAATGCCTTTCACAGGAATTTACCATACAAGGATAGTTGTAGCTGCTGATGGTGGTGTTGAATACATGTATACTGCAGCTCTATTTGTAATACCAGAAAAATTAAATGGCTCATGATATGGAATTTGTTGAATAAATCCAGTTATAATTGAAAGCAGATCTGTCAGAAAATCCAAATAATTCTATAGAAAAATTCTGAACCATGGGAAGATTTCCATCATCTATCAAAGCTAATTTAAAAACTCAATGGTTTACAAAACCGATCATATATATAATTTCCAAGGACATATATTAAAATCTGAGACGTGGTTATCTTTGGTTGGGAGTGAATTTCAGTTTCCTCTATTTTGTGCGCACTTAAAATTTATTTACATATACTTTTGAAAAATGTAGTAGCCCATACTTGGCAATTTTCAATGATTGGTGGTTCTCTAAAAGTAGGACACACGGATTCAAGATGTACTGAATTAAATTATCTACCAACTTCACACTTGAATTTGGTCATCAAGGTACCATTATTTACATCTAACATCCATTGAAATATCTTTCTGAATACTACTAACATTTGCATATGTGGTAGAAGGAAAACTGAAAAGAGAAACAAAAAGACTACAGTGATGAAATATATTTTTCCAAGTGTATCTTTTCTTTCCTTGAAAAAACAAGTAACATACCATTCCTGGTAGGTTAAAAAAAGAAATATAATTTTTCCTGGTATATGTTGTTTACCACAGTGTCAATATGTAAATAGCACTGTGGCTGAGATGCCAGTTCAACAGGGAGAAATACTTAAAATTTCTTTTTGTATACAAAATTACAGTCAAATTTCAGTGAATAAGACTGTTTTGTTTGGGGGAATTAAATATGGTTTAGAAACATCATGAACCTCCTTTCTCTGATGATATGAAGAGAAAATCATGGCAATTTTCAATATAATTCAGTCTTTAAAATATCTTAATTTTATCTTAAAAATATTATTTTATCTTAAAATTAAAATCTTGCTCATTTACATTTTAGAGATAAAATTAGCTTCTTTCTCATGTCAGATACATTTTAAACTTTGCATGGAAACCTGGTATTCTGCACTATTTGTTATTTTGTATATTACATTTTAATACTAATGAAAGTTAAAGTAATTCACAACTGATTTGCTACCTCTTACAGAGAGCTATGGAATATAATATCCTTAAATACAGAAACTTAGTAAAACCCCATGTTTTTTCCAATTTAGTCTCATTAATTATGGCACTGTGGGCACAAAACACTTTTTGTTTTCATGAATAAAAATTATACATATGTTATCTGCATAAGATCTCTCTCTCTAATAGGGAATTCATGCTGTTAATTTAAAAAGAAAAACACTCATGATGAAAGAGACCAGAAATAAACAAAACAGACTCCCACACACTGTGTTCTTAATTTCTTTTCTTGTGGATAGTATTTGTACACAAATCAAGCGCAGTCTAAAATGTATGCGAGCAAGAGTCTTCTAGCTGTGAGCATGTAATTGGTCCGTCAGTTCTTACTCAGAGAGATTTGTAAAATGCCAATATGTATTCTTGTTTAATTCTTGGATCCTTGCATCTATAAAAACAGTGACCCAAACTGTTCTTCTATGGAGCATATCAAATTTTCATGTCTTTCCTTATAAAACCACCAAGGAAACTGATGAAATTACCTTTTTCACATAATCCATGGAAAATAACCTGAAACAGAGTTAGACTCTCTTACAGTTGGCAATTTAGGTTATATATTGGGAATGTGATTCTATTCTATCATTTGAACCTTTGTTCAAATATGTTAGTTAGTCATTACCGAAAGCTAGAGGAAACCAAGATGCAAAAACAGGTTTTTCCCACAGCCATCTGCCACTACAGTGAAACAATTTGACTCTAAAAATTTACAGAATATGGAATATATTATAGAGTGTATTGCTATGAGTTTAGATTTAATGATAAACAGGACTATTTACTTTATTACTGGAACCTTAATATCAAGATGGGGGAAAAACAAATAGTATTAAAGACTCTAAAATAAGATGGTGAGACAGGTACTTTGGCTTAATTTAGAGGCCACAACCATGCATTTTGTTAAATACTTTCTTGATGATATTCTTAATTACATGTCCTTTGTGGCTTGCTGGTATTTTCAGGTGCTATTAATAAAAATCAGTATTTCTAAAAGTGCAAATAGATTGGAAGCAGATGCTCTTAGTAAAACATAATTGGGCTAAAGAAACTTTTGCAGTTTGAAAACAGACTAATATCTTTAATATGTTGTTTTACTGTGATTATGCATACTTGCAGGATTTGAAACAAAAATAACCAACAAATGTATCCTCAGAAGAATAAAAAATATAGGGAGACAGCATTTTTGTCAAGTTCAGAGAAAATGTTTGTGTGAACAACATTGGCATTGCTGACGTATGTGATAGAAGTTACATATGAAGAACAATCTCAAATCAGCCTTTTGTAGATTAGAATATTAAAATGTAATTTTAACAAATCATTTAAAATACAGAAAAGGTAAACTAATTTTGAACATATTTAAACTCAAAATTTCATTATGTTTACAAATAATAATACTATGTTTTTTAAAAATGCAAAAAAGTGGCATTGGGAACCATTGATAGACTGATGATTATTATATTTTACTTCTGCTTTTTGGTAGTTTCAATTAGCTATTTGATTAACATGGATTCTTTTTACCAACATTAAGTTTCGAAAATGTAAGTGCAATAAAACTATGAATTTTTACAAAGACAAAAGTTCATAGCTAAGCAGAAAATAAGGATGAAATAATTTTGAGCTTTGAAAAGTGAATTATTATATGAAAACTACTCTGAGTTTTGTAACAAAACAAAATAACAACTCCATTACTAATATATAGAAAATATTGGATGGAAATGTAGGAAAGAAACTTTTAGATTTAATGCTTGATTGTGAGATTGTATAGAGTAAACTTTTTGAGGTTTCCCTCCCCCCTTATTCCTCTCAGTACTCTTCATGTTTTCTCAGGACATGTACTGCTTCATAATCAGACAAGCCTTATTCAAGAAAGAAAGAAAGAAAGAAAATGATAGTTTGGGTTTAATGAATTTTAATTTACATTTCCAAAGTTAGTATTTTATTTGTTATACCAAAGCTTATTAAAACAGGCATATAGAACTATCTCCTAAAATTAACACAAAAGCAAAATTTTTGTCATGAGGTTATAAAAGCTGTAATTACTAAGAATCAAATTTATTAAAGTTCTAATGTTGTTACTCTACCTTACTCAAAGCTTAACTTCAAATAAAAATTTTGACAAATTATCAGCTGACATATATTTCTTAAAGATGGATGCACATTATTTTAATTGCTTGGAATATCATAATCATTGACACATATTTTAACATTAAATCGTTTCTTAGCAATGGAATAATATTTCTGGATATAATATCGAGGAGGCATAACACAATTCCTGAAACTTAATTTTAAGATTGAAAAATTAAATGTGAGTTGAGTGAAATGTAATCAACACACAGATACAGATACAAATACAAATACGAACTGAGCAACATTCCTTACTTTTACTATACAATGGAAAATGTTTTGAAGGAAAAAATAGACTGCAATGACTAAAGAAAACTTTTCTGTTTGATCTGAACTTTCCTGCAATCAGTATTTTCCATTGAGGGTACACTCTGATTTTACTAACGTAGAATATATTTAGGAATCTTTTTATTTCTGTGCTGGAAAATCAGGAATTAAAAGTTGGAAAGGTGTAATTTATCTTCCAAGTAGGAGATTAAACTCAGAATCCTGGTGTATGTGTGTGGCATTGTGTATCAGTTTTTGCTACGAATTCTAATTTCTGTTTAAGTAAAGCCCTGCAAAACAACCAAAAGAAATCAAACCCTCCTCCCTCTTTTTTTCTTCAAAAGACCCTAGAGAAGGCTCAGGTTTTAAAGTGTAATCTAAAATGAGAAATGCACACTCTCAAATTTTAGTTTGGAGCAAAGAAGCTACCCTAATTACTTTTCGGAAAGTTACATGAATGTTGTCCAACATATACGCACAGAAGGTATTTCAAAACTCGGGTTCCTGGGATTCCTGTTCATCCTTTCATTTTCCAATTATTTGCCAGTTGACATCTTATTTTACTAGTTTTGAAATGGTAAATTCGTGTTCTATTGGACATAAAACAGAAGGAAAATTTTTGTTAAAAAAAGAAGCAAATAAATTACAAGAATAATTCTCTTATTTAAAAAAATGTCAACTGAGTATCCCTGAGGCATTTTACTGTTGGAAACAATTTTCACACTTGCATCATTCACAAGCAATTCAGGAACGCTTAGCTTGAAAGAATTTTCTATCCCATTCTCTGGTTTTTACACACTTCAACTCAGCGCAGCAAGTGGAAAATCAGGGAAACGGAATTCATAGTAAGGGAAAAAATGAATTCTAGTGAAAGACCAGTTTATTACAATGTATGTTTTCCTTCCCAAAAGGCCCGCCGGAGAAGAGGATCTCACATAGATTAAAGAAAATTGGGGAGACGGATTCGTTGGTAATTTGTAGCACGTATTTCATGGTACAGTACTGAACGACGTGTAGAAATAAACGAAATAATGCATTATAGAAATGTATAATTTCCTCAAAAGGGTGAATTAAAACGAGTTATTTCAGAAAAGCGGTTCAGACTTCTAGACCTTAGCGAAAGTCCGAGCAGGCTGGGTTGGGGTTGGTCCCGCCCCGCCCCGCCCCTCCCCGCCCCTCCCCGCCCCGTCTCCCCAGGAAGAGGGGCGGACGCCAGGTCTCTGGTTACCACACCGACTCTAAATGCACGCCCACTTTTATGCAAAATAAAACACATCCTACTGTATTATTACAGCCAATGACCAAACGGCATCCCGACCAGCGCGGGGCGGGGGGATAGAGCTGGGGGTAGGGGGAGGAAGCCCGGAGGTAGACCCTCCCAACGCGTCACGTCGCTCTCCTCCTCCTCCGGCCCTCCCGCCACGCTGCAGCGGTCTGCCCCGCCCGTTCAGTTGAATTCTTCACCCCCTGGGAAGAGGCGGGGACTGGGCGGAGCGAGGAACGCCTACGGGCTTTTATTTACATGCAGGCGTACTATTGGCTGTTGCTGGCTGCGAATGAAGGAGGAGGGGCGGGGAGCTTGTCACAGTGAGCTTCACCGATTGGCTTAGAAGTTCGATGACGGAAAAATGGCATTATAAACAAATAACCGTGGCAAAACGTGCCTCCCTCCCTCTCGCTCCTCCTCTGGGAGCAACCCAATGAAAAGTGAGCTTCTGTGGCCCTCCCCTTGGATATTTAAATAACAAATCCAACTTTAAATATTTATGGAGAGGCGGGGACGTGTAGCGTGTCTCCCGGAAACGCTTCTGATTGGTTGTTTTCCTCAACAAGTGTTAGGTTCAGGAAATACAGGGGCACCCCCACCTCATCAATTAAATGATTGTTTCCTGTTTTTTTTTTTCTCCAAAAGCGCCACACTATATACACCTATTTTTTCTCAGTAATTGATTGCATGTGTGGTCCGAGCGGCTCTGCTTTGTCCCTATTTCACTCTCAATATATTTTCTGTTTTGTAACTCAGGTTCTGTTTTCATCAATTTTTAAACGCAAAGATCTCGGACAGATGGAAACAATTAGAACCTCCGCTCTGCTGATGTGTATAATCTTATTAGTTTAATGGGTCACAGGGCGCAGGACCTATTTCCTATGGATCAAAGTGAAAACAAACACGGTTAATATCCCATTTTGTTTTAGAACCACATCGGATCGGGTTTCCTCTGTTGCCCGTGGTAATGACAATATTAAGAGAGCTTGGGTTGCCTTGAAGTTTAGAAGGAAAATGGAGTCACTGAAATATTCTAGCTTAAAAACTCATTAATATTAACACCAGGTAGCCTGTTGCAAGTTCCTTGAGCTCTCTTGAATTTATCACAATAGCATGGGTATTAAAGGATTTCGGTTTTGATGTATTACCTTAATGCAAGCGAAAAATCGTATGCAGTTCACTGCTAATTATACCATCTTCTCAGATTTCCTCTATTGAGATTCAACGCAAATATCAGAGCTCTTAGTGTAATTTTCAATTATGACTTCTTAATGAATTTTTTTCTTCATCTGAGGGTGGTAGCCACAATTTCCGTATTTATTTATTTTAAAGAAAGCGTCACAAAACCGACACGCAAAATTTAAACATTCTATTTCAGGGTGTTCTTGACCACCCAATGCCACTCCAAAGACTCCTAAGCCTCAGTAGGCCTGAGTTAACTCACACCTTAAGGAAATGTTATTCATATTTTGTGTTTGGTTGTGTTATTCTGAGAATAAAATGTAATCTTCTAAGTACCTACCAGGTTGGGCCAGGGCCTCTCTCTTCCTGGCAAAGGCCCCCTTTGGAAACCTCTCGCAGTAATTTCTCACCCCGATAAATTAAATGCAGCCACAGTGTGGTCCATTACCCCGGAGTGTGAGTTGACGGCGCCTGTCAAAGGTGGCCAGCCCAGTACAGACCCTTAAATATTCCTACAGATAATAAATATCTCTGCAAGGAACGGATGTAAATAATAGGCTCCTATTCGTATAGAAACCTCTGTAGTACAGCAATGAATAACGCATTGCAGATTTGATGAATGCCCTCAAGCTTCCACAAAGGGGGCTGGGGAGGACTAGATCTTGAAAAACTTTCTTCCTGGACCTGGAGGTCGGGTGCAGTGCTAGCAGCGCAGCGCACCAGAGCCTCCGCGTGTACCTCAGCGGGGCCTCTAGGAATGTAAATACCGCGAGTTTAGACCGGCCGGGGCCCCGAAAGAGTAACCAGTAGTTATTAGCAAATCATTTTAATTTAGAAGCTGTCCTGGATATTTGCTTTCACTTGGCCTCGCTGGCTGGGACTGATAACAGAAAAAACTCTGTTTCTGTCATCCTCTACTTGTGCGTTCGAAAACAGGGTTACTGGATCTTGGGCTTGGCTTTCAGGGTTTTCTTCAGAGGTCAAGCACCCACTGCAGGGGCTGAACAGCATTGCACCACGGATTTCGGGCACTGTCTTCCCAGCACTGGTCGTTGAGTTCAGAAACCCAAGCAAAAACGCGTGGAGTCAGTTGCAGGGAGGTCTGACACCGGGGACACATGTAACTACTTCAACCGCGGCAGCGGAGGTTCCTCAGATAATTCCTAAACCTTCTTTTAATTTGTTCTTAAATTTCGTTGTATCTGCGCTAGATCTGTATGCCTCCGTGCAACACACAGTTGACATTACTTCAGTTCTCTCTCAAGGTCCTCTATGTCAATGGTGTAATTTTATTTTAGGAAAAGTATTATTTTCTACTTCCAGGAAGAAATAACTAAATCTCCTGTCCCTCATGTAGTGGATCATAAAATATTTAAACCTTAAAAATTTATCCATCAACGATCAATTTCAGAATTATATTGTTCCAAAATGGAAACATAATCGATTTGTATTATAGAGATAGTGTCCATCTGTCTTCTGAGGACAATTTATATGTGTAAATATAAGTAATTATTCGTAAAGAATTCTACCAGGCTTTCTTTTTCTTCTTCTTCTTCTTTTTCCCGAATATACTTCTTTGCACCCAATTTCGAGGAATATTAACAATCCTCCCCACCTATCCTGTGGTGGAGGGACCCGAGGTCCAGCACCAGACGGCTTTTCTTTTTTTCTTTTTCTTTTTCTTGATCAACAATTTCCTTCAGTGATTTATTTTAGCCGGGTTGGTCCATCTGGTAAACTAGAGCGACAGGTCGGTTTTGCTATGCTTGTGTTCTGCTATCAATACTACGCACAGGTCTGGGGCGTGCCAAGGCGCAGCCATTCCTAGAGCAAAGAAATCACGAGTCTTTGCCTGCTTGGGAAAAATCTGGGAAACCCTAGAACTCTAGGAGTTGCTTCCCTATAAGCGTCTCAGACCATGATGGCACTGCCAGATTTCTGACAAAATGTTATTTTGCTTTAAACATTTTATTGTTTAGTTACTGGGAATGCGGGCACTTAATGATAACCTGCTTGCATTTCCTAGCCAGTTCGCCTCGGTGACAGGTTTCATGGAGGGAGGGCCAGCCTCTGGATTCTGTGACATTTGCTAGCATCTATCAGTCAATTTCAAGCACTTGGCCCACACCTGGGGGTGTCTATGCTGAAGAGCCAGAGAAAAGGCCTCGACTTTTACCCCCGTACCTCTAGGGCCCCAAGTGGGGCTCCCTTGGGGACCGGAGGTGACCCCTTACGGGTCCCTCTCCAGCCCTTACCCACTCCTGGCGCATCTGGCCCAACTGTGCGTCATCCCCGCGGTGCGGCGCAGAGTTCCAGACCAGACCCAGGCCAGATCAGAAAGCTGCTGGGCCCTCCCGGGTTTACAGGGGGCTTTGCTACCGGAAGTCATTTGACAAATCTCAGGCAGGCCTTTCAAATCTTTACTGCTCGGCAGAGCTTTGCCAATCTCTAAACACGCCGTTGCCTTCTTCAAACAGTGCACCAGACATACTTGAAAAACATTTTTTTTCAGGGTCAGGCAGGATAGAAACTACATCCGCAACCAGCCTCCTCCACGGTACGGCTCGCCTTCCTCCCAGAGGCTGCCAGAGACCCTAACATCCTCCCGTTCGCAGATTCCCGCGCGTCCACCAGCGTAGGCCGCCTGGGAGCCCCCACCCCAGCCCTGCGAGGCCACATAGGGCCGCGCGCTGGAGAGCGCTCTCCGCGCCGGGGGAGGAAATCCTCGGGAGCCTAGCACGGCGGGCGGGGCGGGCCGAGTGATTAATGACCCTGATCAACTTTTTAGGAAACAGAAATTAACCTGAGGGGGATTAGGGCCAAGCTTTGAAGTTCACGGTTTTGTTTTCCTTCAACTCAGTCCTGCCAGCAACTAGCTCTTGTTTCCTTTTACGGGTTTCTTCTTCTTCTTCCTCCCCCCTTCCTCCTCCTCCTTCTCCTCCTTCTCCTCTTCCTCTCCCCCCCTTCTCTTCTCTTCTTCCATCTCTGCTCACCCCACTCATTATTCCCAGCAAGCGCTTTTCCATTGTTTTTGATTTCAAATAAAAAAACATCTCGAGTTCCTGTAACCTACGTATAGAGGCAACATACTTCCTATATCCCTGTCTTCTTGGAATCATGTTTTTACTTTTGAAAGTGCAATTTAGGTTTCGAAGTCGCGGGTGGCACATTGGTATCTATTCTTTTCTTTGGCTCCTCTCTTTCCACCCAGTGCCCCTCTTACTTCGCCTTGGAGGTTGGCCTTCCCTAGCAGAGAAGGCGCGCACGCAGCACGGGCTGGGATTGTCAGCAGCTCTGTGGGTGAGCGCTCACTGTTGATTCGTCTCCTAGTTAGCCAGAAAATTCAAATCCAAACACGAAAGTCCTCTCGGGCCGCTCTGCACTTTACCTGGCATATTCCACACCCCCCGCCCATGCAGGCCTCCAAGGAGAATCAGTATCCTGCAGTTCCTTCCCTCAGGCGCCTGCTGAAAAGGCAATTTCCTTGGGGGTGTGGTTGGAGCTAGAGAAAAACAGAACCCAGGATTGTTTGGCAGCCTGAAACCATCCAAGTTTTATTGCATCCGCTACAAAGTCAACTAACTCTTAATGAGTATCCAAGCGGAAAAGGGCCCGAGGTTTTCTGCGCGTAGAGACCGCGGGTAGACGGTGATGGGAATTTGCTTATTTCTTTATATTTCAAGCACATCTTTCCTAGCGACTCTTCTAGAGCCTTGAGTACTGATGCGAAAGCCAGAGGGCATCAGGTTTCAGCTCCTTGAGTGATCGAAGATCACTAGGCCACGAGGACCTTCGAAGTTGTCCCTGTCCACAGCTTGTAATGAACAGGATAATCTGTCTCGTAATAAAAAATAGTACCCACACAAACAGATCCAGCACCCAGCCGCCTTCCACCGCGCACCACGCTTTCCGAATAAGGGACAGTGACAAATACTGCAGTCTCGTCCCACCCCAAAACAGAGGAAGCAGTAGATCTTCCCTTTAATAACTTCCCAAAGTGTTACAAATAATAAAAGAGACGCATAAATCATTGCGAGGGCGTTTGAAAGCGAACCACGGATGGATTTACTCCTCTCAAACGCCGGCTTCTATTCGCCCTCTTATTGGTTGTTTCCTTGTGGCCCGCCCCCGAATCCACCCTCTTATTGGTCTGTGGAGCCCGATGTCACACAGAAAGGGCGTGGGGTCGGTGGGGGCCGGAGTCCACCAGTGCGCCTGCGCCGTATCTTGTGCGTGGGTGATTGACAGGGTGAAAATGCGCGCGCACGCAGTTCTCTGGGGGCGGGGGAGAGGGAGGGAGAGGTGGGGGCGATGGCGGTGAATGCTAGCTCTGAGGTGGCTTTGGTCATCGGCTGGGTGAGGTGTGGTCCTTTGCAGGCTTTAGAGTCAGAAAGGCCGGTGGTCGCAGACCGCGTACTCAGCCTGCTCTGGGGACTGAAGGGATTTACTAAGAGGGGTCTCCAGCAGCAGCAGGCTAACTGGGGAGGGAGTAAAGAGGAGTAGAAGGCACGCTTTACTGTTTCTGAAGAAGATAACTGTACTTAAAACATTCAGGCAGAGACTGCAGGTGAGCGCTGTGTTGCGTTGTGATTTCTCCTGAAGCACACCCGGAGTCCGCTCGGTGTCTCAGCCGCGCCTTCAGTGCACCGCACCGCTCTCGCAGCTCCCCCAGCACCACCTCAGTTCATTGTGGCCCCGCGGTCACAGGTCCACCTCTATCTCAGCGCCCTGTAGCTATATAAAGCCGGACAAAGACACCCGGAGCCCTGGAGTAACCCTTAGCTGGAAGGGGTGTGTGTGTGTGTGTGTGTGTGTGTGTGTGTGTGTGTGTGTACGCTTTAAAAAATAGCAAAGAAGTAAGGAAAAAAAAGTCCCCCCCAATCCACAGAGATGCAGCAATCAGTATAACCGGGGTGACGAAGATAAATAAAATACCGAAGGAAAAATTCATTCGCTATCGAATGAAAAGTTGGAAAACAATTTCCTAACCAGGTTGGTACTGTAGAAGCAACTCAGGTTTACGCCAGTGCTGGTTGTAAACGCGTAGTACAAAATTCTTCCGAGGCGAGGGCTGCTCGGTGGCGTGGAGGCGCGGCTCGCTCCCCTGTTGCACCCAAATTCTGGTGGCCGACGACGAGTCTGCGGCAGGTCGGAGCCCACAGAAGGGGGCTGCCCCACTGTGTTTTCCTGTTAAGAGGTGTTAGGTCTTTGATTCTTACTTGCATGTATTTTAGGGAGATTGTAAACCTCTTTGATTCCTGCGTATATTATAAATAGTAGCCCTAGGAGAATTTGGTAGCTGATAAATCAAAGCTTCGGTTTTACGAATTCTAAGATTCAAAACTAGCGATTACGTCTTCACAGGCCTTGATATTTTCTTTTTCTTTATTTTTTTATTTTATGCGAGCGTGTGAGACGAGAAAGGTACAAGCATTCTCATCTGTGTACATAATTAATACATCTGAGTACATAATTAATAAAAAGGGCAGAAGGATGGAACTATTCGATTGTTAAAGACAAAGTAATGTTCTTTTAAATTCCCCTCTTGGTATATTTTTTTCTCATGAAACAAAGTTTTCAGATTATCTCAGTATTGAAAGTAGTATTTGTATATCATCACAATAGTTTATTTAGAAGTTTCATGTTCACTTTTAGTTCCACACGATCATTTATGACACAAGATTGTTAGCACTCATTCTCTGCGCTTTATTATTTTGACTACTTATTGATATTTTAAGAAGCAAACATGGAAAATTAGTAAGGCTTTGATAGTTGCTTATTTTTGTTTAATTGAATACCTTTATTTTATTATGTAATTATAGACAAAACCATTTTAAAACACTGACCAAAACAATACTTTTCTTTCGCTTTGCTAGAGCAAAAGTGATTTTTTTCATTCTCCTCCGTCCGATTCTTTCCCTTCCAGCTGCCACAACCGACTGACAAGCCCCAAGTTGTCTGCGATCTAGTATGCAAATTTAGGATGATTGACACCTCTAGTGGAAACCAATCCTGCTAGAGTAGGTTGCTGATTGGTTGACAACGATTTGACGTAAAATGACGTGTAGAAAACCTAACAGCCAATCAAAGCAATTTATGCAAATAAGAGGAGTCAGATTACTAGAGACCGATGGGACTGGAGTACGCCCCCACGTGTTCAGTGATCGACATTGCAGACACGCCTGCAGATCAGAATAAAAGCAGGAAAGTTCAATTTTACTCAATTTAGCCTTTCTCAAACTTCTTTGTCACCTAAATATAAGGTAGCGCTTGGAAAAAATTCCAGAGTTATGTAGTGCACATACATAATAGTTCATTAAAAAACTATGTAGCTGTGGACTTCCAGGGCACAGAGTTTCCCTATGTCCCGCAACACAGGGACTCTGTCTCTCATTCTTGGTAAAGAAGGCCGCTTTCCTCCTTAGTTTCAAAAGGGCGAGATTTACAGAGACTTTTTCCCTGGAGAAACTCACTGTAGGCCCAGATGGCAGTAAATTTAGCTTCTTCAGCGAAGTTCCACATGGCGCCGCCAGATGGCATAAGGACGCCCTTCTTCGCCACCCCCATCCTGCAAGTAATTTAGAAAAAATTGAAAACCAAACACTTTTATATTTTATAACTAAGTGAAGTGAGAACATATTTGTACTAGTAAGAAGCTACATATTACAAAAATAAGCCTTGTTGGTTGTTGCTTTAATGTGAAATTTCCTGTTGAGAATTTGCAAATAAAATACTCATCCAGTGAGTGTTTGCAAAAACTTTTCCTTGAAGCACACGTTAAGGTTACTAGGTGGTTGCATTTCTGAGTGTGTCGTTTGCAGGGCTGGCGGGCTTCTTAAGAATTAAAATGAATTGGAGGGGCACATGCACTTTCCCAACTGAAAGGTCAGCCCAAGGCTCAGGCTGGCGGGAATCTAAAACCGAGCTTACATCGCCCCGCTGTTTTGGGGTGGATTTGTTGCTACATCGGGGTGGCATTTTTAGGGGTTCATTTTGAGGTCTTGATTACAGAAGGGCAAGGCTTCTCTTGCACAAGTCACTTTAGTAAGGGGTAATGCCTTTGTTTTGCCAATTTGAGCAGGGACTTAGTGGTGAAACCTTGGAAAACTAGTGATCCACTTTTCATCTGCCTTCCTTTTCATGTCTGTTTCATTTGGTGGGGAGAGTGCTTATCAGGAAGAGAGGGGTTCTGGCTTTCACCACCTAAGACCAGATTAAGAGCTAGTGTTATTTTGCAGCAGGGAGAAGAGAGAAGAAAATTCAAGTGCCAAGTTTTATAGTTTTGCATGTACATTTTAGAGGTTGATGACTCTCTTCATGGGAAACTTCATGTTTTCACCATTTATACAAACAATAATTGACACTCACGTTTGATCACCCTACCTTGCAATTATGATAATTATGTACCTTAGAACTGCATCCAATCTTTAATTAGATCTTAAACGGGCATATTTGTTAGTTTAAAAATCTACTGGAATGTACTCATTAAGCCCTCCTCTTACAAAAAGGGTTTTTTGGGTTTGTGACTTTGTGCTGCTTGTTGATTTTTATTTAACCAGCAGCTAATGAAGAAGATGCCTTCATGAACTCATGTCTTGCCTTGCCTTGGCATCCTAACTGGGTTTTCTAGGCTAGCACCAGACGGCTCGCGTTTGCAGAGCACGGATCTGCACATTTTCACCAGCTCCCGTTTCCAGTGATCACAAGCTGTAGGAAACTCACTCTATTCAGTCACATTTAGACAAGAAAATGGAATAACATTATTTTTAATTTAGGATCACCACATCGGATTTCTTAGCTCAAGTTGGAACCTTGGGTTTCTCATTTTATTTCACTATCAGTACGTTCCTTTGCTTTTCCCTTCCCGAAGCAAAATATGGGCAGAGAACACCGCCGAAGTTGAGCCAATAAAGCAAGAATTTTAGGGAGCGCTTATTTCCCTTCGGTGGTAAGAGGGTGACAGAGGAGAGGCAGGGAACTCACGAACAGGCCTTTCAGAGGAGAACCTTAAATTTCCAAGCGCAATCTCTTTGCTAATGTTTGTTTTCTACGCCGCAGATAAGGGCCAAAAACGTGTTTAAACAGATGGAGACGGGGCCTGCGGCTCTCCAGGTTTCCACGAGGACCCGGGGAGCTAGCCGCTCTTTTCCCTCAGCTCTGCGCCTACATTTCTTTTGCATCACTCGGATAAAGGCGGCCCCAAAGGTGCGAATCTGGGGCGCCGGGCGCGGTGGATGGCTGCGCCGCCGGGGACTGGGCGGCGGGCCTGCGGGGCAGCCGGGGAGGGACGCCGCCGTCCCCGTGGACTCGGTCTGCGGCGAGAGAGCCGGCGGAGCACGGGCTCCGTGGCCGGCGTGGGCTCGCCCCGCAGCGCAGCGGACGGGGAGGTCGAGGCAGGGCGCGGCCGGCGCCCTCTCCCAGCTAGAGTCTCTTCCGGGCTGAGCCTTGGGAGTGGGTTTCCCCGCCGCAGAGATTTCGCAAGAGTCGGGCGGCCCGGCCGTAAATCAGCGCCCCCGGCCGCGAGAACGCAGGCCCGAGGCGAGGCCACCCCAGGCCGGCGGCCGCGGCTGCACGGGCCGCCTCCACGCCGCGAGCCCCCCGGTCCAGCTCGCCGCGCCCTCCCGAACCCGGGCGCCCCGCGGGCTGGCTTTGTGTCTGGGCAGCGGGGTCCGCGGGGCCGCAGGGCTGCCGGCCGCGCCACCCGGGCCCAGCCCGGAGCGGGGACAGCAGAGGCGGGGACCCCTCGGCAGACAACTGCTTTGCCTCTCCCAGCAGCGCAAGGCCGGCGCCTCCGTCTGCTCGGGGGCGTGGACCCCCCAATTCTGTCATTCAGAAAGGGCTGGGGAGGGGGCTC